>JASXSY010002987.1:0-144694 GCA_034509805.1 Sipha maydis
GAAAGGAGTTCCGTCCGACTTATCTGCTATTCAAAAAATTGTATTGTATTCCGAATGTCTACGCTAGAAATGATAAAAATGTAATTATAGCGATTAATACACTTAGCTTAATCCATAAATAAGTAAATTTAATATAATCGTACACCCGTACATAATTCATAAAATAAATTTATTTTTAGATTGTACTGTTAAAAATTTTAATATATCGATATTGGTGTATAAACGGACGAAGATAATAATATTGTATTGTCGTGTTATATGTAGTATAAATGAATCATTTTTATGTAATTTAAAATATTAAGTATGGATTGGTAAGGAGAAAACTTACGATCTTAACAATATCAGGTTCTATATACTATCCTAATTACAATTAATGTGCACTAAAAAAACCACGTAGAGGTTTATGGAAAAAAATGAAAGCAAAGAACATCATTAAAAATTAAAACCATGTTTCTGCAGCGTGTCTACCTACTTCAGGACGGATATCATCGTCAAAGCTCATTATGATCGCATATTTTAATATTACCGTTAGAAAAAAGCGATTGGAGATAAATTATGATCACAATAATGAAATTATGACACGGTTTAATTACGATTTTGAGTATTAAAATGCAACAATATGGCACTAAATACTCAGAAGCCTTGACTAAAGTGATGTACAAGACCAAAAGTGAACGTTGCAAGACGCGCTATGGGAAAAGTAGTCGAGTACCAAATATCAGATGTATCACAATAAAAATAATATTAATTTGACATTACGAATGGAAAAATATAACTATTATTTTTCGTTATGATTTACTAGAGATGTGGGTTTATATTATACAGTGGTATAAAACTGTATTATACAAGGTATTATACACATGGTATAAAATTATTTTATACGGACGGTATAAAAAAAATAACGGTTAGTGGCATTCGGGGACTGCCACGATAAAGCTATTGCATATTAAATAAATAAGAAGTTGATATAATTTTAATTTTTTTTATTATTCTAGTTATTCAGGAATTTGTATCATAGCAACTACGATATTCCGTTAATTACGGGATTCCACAGGTAGTGGTCACGCTTTTTCGTTACGAAAAATTTTTTTTCAGTCACTACACCAGGCCTGCGATAAAAGCTATGCAATAGCTTAAAAAGAATTAAGGCGTTATTTTTAGTTATTACCTCAATTAAAAATATTTAGATATAAGATTATTATTTATTAATTATTATCATATCATGTGTTCCCAATGAGTAGAGAAAGTAATCATTCTAAAAATATCCATTGAAATTATTAAATTAAATCTTGTATTATATGTTTTCTGACCTTCTTGTAATTTTTAAATGATTCGTATTTCATGATTAATAATAGGATTATAACTTCTGTTAAATTTCTAATAATTTGAGGTACTGGAAGGTTCTATACGGTATAATACATGTATAATACCGGTATTATACGGTATTATACAACAACAAAATAAAATTCGGTATTTTAACATCTCTATGATTTACAAATAAAATGTTACATTTAGGTATAGCGAGAGATTTGATGGAGATTATAATTGTTTTTATGATTTCACTTTCTACGTGTAGTGATTGTTGTACAACAGTCGTGTTTTAAGACTAATAAGAACTATGATAGTACTTGACAAAAATAATAAAACATTTTAAATAGCTTTCTGTTATTAAGAAAGAATGATTTTGACTGAGTAAAATTATGCACTCTCGGCGATGTGGCTAAACGGAGTCCATGACTAGCAATAAATTATTAAAGGGGTAAATGGCTAATACTGTCTAACTACTTTCCTACTTTCTGATTTACACTAGGTGTAAGCCAATCTTTCTCCAAAAAATGGTAGTCTTTGGAAAGCTACTAAGAAAATCTTACGTTATAAAGCTTCTAATCTACCATTAAAAAAATCTGAGGGAAGTCTTACCTCTTCTGATTCAGAAAAAGCTGAGTTATTCAAACTACACCTTTCCAAGATATTTCAACCACACTCAGTTATTATAGATCTAGAATACACAAATATTGTGGATATGGCTCTCAATGTTTCTCTTCAACCCTCATCATTAGTTAAATCTTTCACATCTAATGATAATTAAATATCTTATACATAAATACCCACGTTATAAGTCTCCTGATTTCGACCTCATTACGGCTGAAGTTGCTAGAAATCTACCAAAAAGGGCCGTTGTTCATCTAGCTCATATATACAATACAATACTCAGACTGTCATATTTTCCACTGCTTCGGAAATTTTCAAATATAATCATGATCCAAAAGCCAAATAAATTCCCTGATTTACAGATCTTCCTACAGACCAATAAGTCTCCTTCCTTTCTTTGCAAAAATCCTAGAAAGATTTCTGCTCAAACGTATTGCTCCAATCATCGCTGAAAAACAAATCCTCCCCGATTATTAATTTGATTTTCGCACCTCTCATTCAACCATTCACCAAGTCCACCGATTGGTAGATGCAATTTCCTATTCTCTCAAAAAAAAATTATATTGCACTTGTGCTTTCTTAGACATTACTCAAGCATTTGACCATGTTTGGCATCAAAGTCTCTTATACAAACTAAAATCCTTTCTACCTACTGATCGCTCTTTTAAAATTTGCTAGGAAACTGCCACGTCTGAAATCGCAAGTATAAATGCTGGAGTTCCTCAAGGTGGTATTTTATCTCCATTACTATACAATATCTTTGTCTCCGACCAACCCACATCACCAAACACCATAGTTGTGGACTACGCAGATGATAAAGTGATTATCTCGATTAATGATGATCCATCCTTGGTCTCCTTACATCTGCAAACCCATTTAGGCCTGATGGAAGGATGGTATAGCAAATGGAAATTTAAAATAAATCAAAATAAATCAGTACACATTACTTATACACTTAGACAAGTACCCTGCTCAAATGTTCTTATTTATGGCATCCCTATCCCTTCATCACCCTCAGTAAAATACCTTGGTCTGACGCTTGATCAACGCTTAACCTGGGCCCAACATGTACGTGAAAAAAGGCTATCCCTATACAATCGACTATGTATGCTTAAGAATTTAATTGGTAACATAGCCACCTCTATTAATATCTAACTCCTCTTGTACGAAACCTTATTAAAACCCATTTGGGCATTGCAGCTATGGAGAAATGCTAAAAAATCGAATTTGAATAAGATACAAGTTTTTCAAAATATGACCTTAAGGAAATTAGTTAACGCTCCTCCATACATATCAAACCATACCCTACATATAGATTGTAACATAAAAACTATTCAGGATGAAGCTAAACGTTTTATAAAATATTTCATAACTGTCTGTCTTCTCATTCAAATCCTCTTATCAAAAACTTATCATCCCTCACAATCCCAGGTAGCCCCCCAAGGCGACTTAAACGTAAATGGTGTAGAGATTTATTACTTTAAATATAAATAGTAAAAAATAAAAATAACTCATATAATTAAATCACACAAGATTTAAACCAAGTCGAAAGTGTCATCAGTATGTAATTCATGTTTATTTGTTTCGCTTATCGCATATATATTTATTATGTCTAAGATATAGATTGTATATTTTCTTCTAAAAATGAAAAAAATAAATTATTTTTCGTTATGGTTTACAAATCAAATGTTACATTTAGATATAGCGAGTGATTTTATGGGGATTATAATTGTTTTTATAATTTCACTTTCTACGTGCAGAGTGTAGTGATAGTTGTACAACATTCGTGTTTTAAGACTAATAAGAACTATGATAGTACTTGACGAAAATAATAAAACATTTAAAATAGCTTTTTGCTATTAAGAAAGAGCAATTTTGACTGGGTAAGATTATGCACTCTCAACGATGTAGCTAAACGGAGTTCACGACTAGCAATAAATTATTAAAGGGGTAGATGGCTAGCCTAATACTGTCTAACTACTCACTACCTACTTTCTGATTTACACTAGTTGTCGTTCTCGTATTTATACAAGAAATCGAATGTCGAATGGTGTAGAAATATGATCGGATGATTTATTACGTAGTTTTCAATAGTCAGAAACAAAAAATTAGACAAAATAATATACTTAAATAAACCAAAACAATAAACTATGCAAATTACGACATTCGTCAAGACAGATGAAAATATGTTATTTAACCTTCTTACGTTCTAAGTAAATTATATATTAATTACATTTTTTTTTTATACAGGTATAAATAATGTATATATAATGCAATGACATTTTAACGTCTAGTTGTACTCGTATTTGGGCTTACTACAAGGATATGTTTTGTTTTTTTTTTCTGTTCGATTATTATTTACCGTTTGATTATAAAAATGTATTAAGACGGGGTAATTAAGCGTTTGTAAATAAAAAGTCATACATATTCGTATTTAAAAAAAGTTGATTTAGTTAAAAATACAATAACTGTTTACAGTGTATGCAGTTCTTGGATGAAACAATTTGCTTTTATACTATTGTGGATACCGTTGAACATATTGAAGTAGCAAACAAGCGATTCAATAACTAATTCACTGCTTTAGAGCTAATATTGTTAATGATCAGTTTAATTATAATATAATTTTATTTTTGATAACATAAATGTAATAAGAACATAACAATTGAATCGCTTTACGTAATGAAGAACGACAAAAGAAAATCAAATTTAAAAAAATTAACAGTTAAAATTAATATTTATATTTTCAGAATTATTTTTGAAATCTACTATTACATACCCGTAAAGTATACATATTCTACGCAAATCTCTTTAAAAATGTCCTTTTTATCGCACAACAATTTACACATCGCTTAGGTGTATGAAATATAAAATGTAGAAGTACATTATAATATTGGTACTACATCGAAATATTACTTTTGAGCATGATCATCGGCACTGTATTGATCGACGGAATGAACACTTCGAGCACACGAGAATAATATTTTCAGTTTTCAAACAAACAACTATAATTACCGTCGTCTCAACAGGTCGTCGCAACACACTGAATTACGATTTATCAGTCAACACATGCACAGCGTAACGCATTCAGTGCTTAAGTGAGTACATTGTGTGTTATTTGAATATCGTATTCAAGGACTAAATAATATATATCTAAATACTTATGCATTTTGTTAATTGTATACCTAGTGCATACACGGTAATAAATTATAACATAATCAATGAAATCGGGTTACGTTTACGATTATTGTTAATGCGTTTAAAAAAAATAATTAAACACACACACACACGTTTGACTATATTTACGCCGAATTTATGAAATTGCCGATTTCATGAAATCAGCAACGCATTTGCCAACAACGTGAAATCGGCAACTTCGCTACCGAGTTAACGAATTTGGCAAATTTTGATTGCTAATTTCATGAACTAGACAGACTTTTTTCTGTCGAATTCGGTAATACATTGACATAATTACAAATAGTGATATCTATATAATTATTTAATAATTGCACGGGTAAGTATTGGCACTACCAAACCATTATCTTTATCGTCTATAACGATAATACGATATTGGTAAGTACCAACATTTTATCTTAGTTATCAAGCCTTTTTTTATTGTTTTGATAAAATTATATACTAACGACAAACATTATCTATGTAAGCAATGTCAATCATTTGTTTTGCCTGGGGAAATAGCTAACAGTGTGTGAAATGCAGACCGTTCGATAAGTGTGCTTACGTTGTGATATTAGTAATTTAATTATTAATTACCTATTCAATTTATTAACTATGGACTCTATAACTTGCCGAATTCACGCAATCGGCAGCATTATGCACTTCAAATTGCCGATTTCATGTAATTGGCAATTTCATAAATTCGGCGTAACAACTGTAAATAAATTGCGTTTACGCGGATAAAAAATACGACATGACGATCGAGTTGCGTCCATCCTAATATCGTTTTTCTATTAAATTATTTGTTTGGGCACCCGTAAAAGTAGGCAGTTGAGTCGTAATCCAATCTTATCGTTTATCGGTTCCTCATTTGTAAGTACAGCACAAGTTAACATCATTTATACTTATCTATAATGCGACAATGATCCTTCGAAAATTAATAACTTTTAAATGACTAATACGTTTATTGAAATAAACAATTACAAATGGGTATACAATTTCTTTTCAAACATTATTAAATGGTTTCAGTCAGTGGTGTATTTTCGAATTTCTTGTGTGTGTGTGTGTGTGTGTGTGTGTATATGTGTAGGGTTCTAAGGCAAAGTTTTTAATATTATAAGAAACACATAAAATGAATTCATGTTCTCTTTTTCTGTGTCAATGTAGTAACCATTTATAACTTTAGTAACTTCTTTTTTTTCTTCTTGGAGGGTCAAAATTTGGATGTTTAACTTTTATAATATTTATAAGTTAAACATATTAATTTTATATTAATTTCTATACATTTATTTAATAAATTTCAATCATCAGTCTGTAAAAGTGAGACTATAGTATAATATAATATAATATAATATAATATAATATAATAAGTGTAACATAATTATCAAAGATTAAAGTCGAACCAGTCATTATAAAACTGTGCTCGCAATTGATAAAATGTAATTTTCCAACGCAATTACAATGCTACGCTATAAATATACTCACTCCAAACTAGAATTATCGAATAACTATTATATAAATAAATAAAACGATTACTAGACGAATAACCATATGAATTATATACGAGTAAGTAGTAAAATTAAATATATATAATGAAATATTTTTACAGAGTATTTGCGGATACAATATGTCAATCGCACATTGTTAATAACTAGATAACTATTAATTTACTTGAAATTTATAATCTTCTTCTTCTTCTTCTTCTACTTCGCCTTCCTCCCAACTATTTGGGGTCGGCCACCCTTGTCCTACACCTCCACTTTACTCGGTCAATCACATCTCCTCTGCACACACCGACAGCCCTCATGTCATTCTCCAAAGTCTCCAACCATCTCTTTTTTGGTCTTCCTCTTCCTCTTGTCCCTTCAACGTCCATCTTTATAACCACTCTTACTGCATTCGTTTCCTCTCGCCTCATCACATGCCCAAACCACCTCAGCCTATTTTCTCTCATCTTGTCCACAATTGGCGCTACACCAACACTACCTCTCACGTATTCATTCCTTATTCTATCTTCTCTTGTCACTCCACTCAACCATCTAAGCATTCTCATTTCCGCGACACTCATACTTTGTTCTTTTCTCCTGTTAACCGCCCAACACTCTGAACCATACAGCATAGTTGGTTTCACTACACTTTTATAAAATTTACCTTTCAGCCTAATTGGAATTCTCTTATCGCATAACACTTGAAATTTATAATAATTATAACAATTCATAATAATTCTGCATGATAAAAAAAAGTTTTATTTACGAAAAATTATACTATTTTAAATAGTCTTATAAGAATATGTGTATAAGGGGGAGAGGTGTATTAAATGTTATCATGTGTCATAATTTTAAATTGTATAATTTCACTTGGGTAAATAATATATGTATGAGGGGAAGTATAAGGGGAGGTGTAGTTGGAGTGAAATATCTGGATGGCATGTGGAATAAAAATGGGGGTATTATAGGTAGGTTATGCAAACGATGGAATATCCATTTGATTACATATACTATACCTACATACCTACTCAATCTCAGTACTTAATTGTGTTTAACTTGTGCTGAAAACACGAATATATTTGTGGCCAATACATTTTTCCGGTCTAAGACAATTGGACACAGCCTTTGGATGCAGCCATGTGGAAGCCAAACAAATATAAATATAAACATAAATTATTAATTTTAACATTTAATATTTCGGTAAAATTTAATTTTGTTTTCATATATTTATATATATATGTATTTATAAAATAAAGTATTGTAATTAGGTTTCTTCAACGATATTAATATTCAATACGATATAGATATCCCCACTATGCAATATTACATTTAATGTATGTTCTTAAGAGATTTGGTTGAGACATGTAACATTCCAATAAATGGTTCTCAAATGTTACAGCAACATCGTTGGTCTTGTTAATGTTCGTTATTTTTCATCACGTACTTTTTTACGAATATTTCGATATCAATATTCGAATATAGTTTTAAATTTTGTATATTATAATAAATAATATTAAACAGTTAATTTACGGTTTTTTATTATTTCGGGATCAGGTTAGGTTATGTTAGAAAAAAATAATTAATTTGAAACGTGATACATTCAAGTAGTTTATATTGTTTTTACTGAAGTCAGTTTTTGTTGTTGATCATGAGTGTTTAACTCATGATTTTAATTTCGTTTTATTTATTCATTCAAATGATTATTGTGATTTATTATAAATGTATTAATTTCATTTATATGAAAATATCATTAGTATGAAATCGTTTATGAAGATATAACTCAAAAGATAAGTATATATTGTTGGAAACTTCATGTACACGTGAATACTAAACTAAATAATCTTTCAAGTGTTAATATTTAAATATCACTTAAATATTATCATATAGCTGGTATTTACGTACACTACGAAATTTCCCCCGGCTTGCTCATCTGTATTATACATTTACACATGTAATATTATAATTTTTAGTTATACATACAAACATGTATATTTATTAAATTATTTTTTTAGGCTAGTCTTATTCATCATCGACAACACTTTACCACGGAAAAACGAACTCAAGAAATCATAGATATTAATTATAAACCTATCGATAACGATCGTCAAAAAACACCGATCACACGTGTCCCCCTCCTGGATATTTGACGATGAACACCATTGGTATTTTTCACAATTTTTAGATATTATAAAGTTCAATATTCGAATGATATGTGCGATAAACTTGACGGTTTTATGGACATATTGGTGTGAAAAATATTGGTTAATTGCTACCGTATGACGAACAGTTCGAATATTTTCAAAATGATTTCGATGATATCCAACGATACCGGTGATACAAGAATTATTATACAATGATCAAATACAAATAATTATCGTGCTATAGTATTACTTCAGATGTGTGTACGGCGTTAATTTCGGTAACATCGCGAAAAACCATTTGAGTGGCCACGTGATGTAATACATCGTGACCATAATAATCAGTAGGCCTAAACCGTTTTTCCAATTTAAGTCAGTTTCATCTGTAATATGGACACTGATTAAAACCGATAAATCGTTATAAATTAGCACACTTTTTTCGAAATGTGATTAATTAATTACCACTCGAATACCAATGGTTAACAGCCGCCAACAAGTAATTTATAAGCAAAATATGGCACAGACACTTTAGGGCAAATCCTTTTTTATTGCTTATAAGTAACAACTGAAAAATCCAACAACGGCGATATTTTTTGTCCACTTTCGGTTGAGAATCCTATGGTGTATAATAGACAAATAAATAAAAATAATTTCAATCGTTTAGCGAAGTGGTTCTTAACATTTTTCGAATGACGGAACACTTAACATTTCATAAGAAATTCTTGAAACACAGCCGTTAAATAAAACAGTAATATATTTATTTTTTAATTTTTTAATATATTAAATGATGCATGTATAGCATAAACTAGTTTGCATACATGTTAATCTTACTCACTAAAATATAATAAAATAATAAAGAAACTTTTATTAAATTATCTATTTTTATTAGAATTAATAAACAATACGAAGACGACATTAAGTACAAAATTATTATTACGTTCTTCATAATATTTAATCAGTGTTATTGTATTATCGAATTCGACCTTATTGTAAATACATTTTAACGTCTCTCACGACCCTAATTATTTTGGTCATACATGCGTTTTAGTCAATCGAAAAATATCAAAATTAACGTTGCGTATTGTGAGATACAATATTTCAACAAATTACAATAATAATAAGTAGACTAATACAATACTAAAAAATTAACAATGTATCTTATACAATTGATTCAATACATACGTCAAGCCAAGAGGTATAATACAGCCTTGATTATTTGCGTTTCCGTTTATTTTGTTGTAATCATTATTCGTCGACGATTCCACAATCTATCTGAATATTAAAGAAACGATTTACATTGGAATAAAAAATAATTAGGTACGTTTACAGGTAGTACAATAGTAAATCGAAATATCTTTTAATTTTAGCTAATGGTTACAATAATACTCGTTCCGATGACAACGTACTCGCATAACATACAGCATTGTACATACATAAGACATAAATGCATTAAATATGTGTTACTTATATTGTTATCTACTGTGTTATACGTTGTTCGTATATGTCATTCAAGCAATTATTTTTAAATTCATTAAATAAATATTTATTTTTCTTATTCAATTATATTAAATTCGATTGAAATGGTTAACTTATATAATAGTCGGATAATGTGTGCAAATTAGTTATAACTATCGAAATTATTATTTTTATAATTATGATTATTAACCATTATCCGAAAAAATGATGTACGTGGATACAATGTTCTTAAAATATTCTAACCGGCTGCATTCGATTTGCATGTTAAAAAATTAGTGATCAAATTACATGCCAACTCTTGTCGAGGTCTATCTGAATTGCATATCGACTATCATCAAAGTCTGTCCAAATTCCATGTCGACTCTTATTTATTTTTCATTTAATTTATGATTGGAAATCTCATATATGCTGCTTTTATAAATGTCTCTTTTTCTACAATTTCCCGAAGTCTGTTATTTAAATTTGAAGTACATATTTATATACATATATATATATATATATATATATCATACTGTACTTGCCTTAAAAGATCAACAAGTTGAACTATATTAGAACTTGAAGAATATGTTAGTATGTCATGAAGAACATGTAAGCATATCATGAAGAACATGTTATTCAGTTTGGAATAGAATGTTTCATAAACATTACTAGTGTGAGTTCTAGAATTAGGAAATTCAGCCCAAGTATGTGGTGGAAATAAACTGCTTGCCATCACATAAGTTTCTAAGAAGTAATCACAAAACGTGTGTATTCGGTCATCATCGAGTTGAATTGCTACAACGTCACTTGTAATACAATCATTTACATAATTTGCATATAAAAATGAAAATCCAAAATTTAGTTTTAAAAATATCATTTCTGTTTTCTTTATAAAATTTGTGCATAAACCTACTGATTACATTTTTCTCCATAAACTCTGTTCTTACTTCGTAATATTCAATCAATCTTATTGTATTATCGAATTCAACTTTATTATTAATACATTTTAACGTCTCTCTCAAGCCTAATTATTTTGGTTATACATGTATACGTTTTTTGAAGTAGTGTCGATAGACGCCCCCTTTACTCAAGTCTCCAAACCCTTATAAAAAACATTATCAAATTTACTTATTGTTTTACTATATTACAAATTGTAAATATATTTATTTTATTTAATAAAAAAAATATATATATATGTGTATGCGTTTTAGGTAATTGAAAAATATCAAAATTAATGTTGCGTGTTGTGAAGTACAATATTTCTTTACTAAAAATTAATATCGTATCTTATATAATTGATTCAATATATATATGTGAATCCCAAGAGGTATAAATACAGCTTTGGTTATTTTCGTTTCCGTTTAATTTGTTGTGATCATTATTTGTCAACGTTTCCATTGTCTGTCTGAATAGCAATGAAACAATTTTATATTAGAATAAAAAACAATTAGGTTAATTTTCAAGTAGTGTAGTTAAATCGAAACATCTTTTAAATCTCGTCTAATGATTACAATAATAATCGTTCCGACGACAACGTACTCGCATAATATACACCATTGTACTTGTAAATACATAAGACATAAATGCATGAAATATGTGTTACTTATATTGTTATCTACTGTGTTATACGTTGTTCGTAGATGTCGTTGAAGCAATTGTTTTTAAATTAATTAAATAAATATTTATTGTTTTTATTAAATTATATTAAATTCGATTGAAACGGTTTACTTAAATAATAGTTGGATACATGAATAAAAAGTATTTTTATTTTTTTAACCACTAAATTTAAACCGATTCCGTAAAAAAAATTACTTTATTAAAGCAATCCGAATGGTAAAATGCTACCGCTTCTAATTATCTTCACAGTAATATACAAGTAAATAACAGGTACTCATATTGGCAGTAGATTAGTTAAAGGCATTTCATTACAAATGTGCGACATGATTAACAATAAAATCTTTGCAATGTCATAGAACCAACGAGGACTATAATATATACCATTACTGAGAACCAATTCCACCTCATATTTTGGATACTGATTCTCAGCAATAGGGAACTTATGACCCTGACAAACGATTTGCAGTCAATGAGACCCATACACGAACTTTATCGCACTATTATAAATTACTAACGTCAAGCATTCTCAATACTTACAAATTATTTATAGTTTTGGATCTTACTAAATCGATCGACTTAAAACTAAAAGACGACGCATCAACTGTATGGAAACCATGGTGAACTACGTCGTGATCAACTTATTACCTGAAAAATTAAAATTAAAACAATACAAACGTTACAAGAAAATAAAAACATCATCTTGTAGTAAATCGAAAACGTATGTTAGTCCTACTCTTGGGGTTGAAATATTACGTGAATGGAATTTCATCGAAATATTAATGTGTATAAAGAATATTTCATTTAAAAAAATTAACTGTTCGTGCCAATATGGTATTTTTATTAAATGTGTGTGTTTGTCAACGTTTTCGCATCGATTCTTATCGCGCGTATTGCAGCGCGATCGACGATAGCAACAGCTTTCGTGGGCTGACCGTTACTTTCTGTGATTTTGACAATGAATGTTACCATTTTCGTGCGATGCATAGCGATGCGTTGCGTATCCGCAGCCATCGTCGGCGACGGCGATGAGCCTCCGTGTGCGACCGGTCGGGTGCGTCATTGCATCGTTATCATCGCATGGAAGTGTATTCGTTATTCCATGATTTGAAAATTGTCGGTTATGTTTTTCATTTAAAGTTTAGTCATGCTCTCAGTGCCACAGAGTTTCATAAAGTTATTTTGTTTTAGAATAGTGTGGTGGCACTGAGTCGGTTATCTTCATTTTATGGTGTCCGGCGGCCAGAGCTTTCGTGGTGTATGTCGTCGGCACCATCGCTCTCTCGTCGTTGCGTCTTCTAGGGGTGCGTATCAGATTTCGGTTTGTCTTCGTCTGCAGTCAATTTCTTGTGAGAACCGCGTTGTCTTATGCTGTTGTGTTCCTGTTCGACCGTGTGGTATTTATCGTTCCAGCAACTATTTTGTTGCAGTGTTTAATAGTTTTTGTTTTTAGGCATGTGTGAATGCGTCGTTATTCTGTGACTGTGCTTGGGTGGTCGCACGCAGCGAGGGCTGTGCTTTATAATTTTGTTTATATTATTTAGTTTATTGCATAAGCACATTACTCGTTGTGATCGTGTGGGATGAAATCCCCCATTCGACGCAGTCACATGTTGTGATCGACCATAATCGTTTACTTGTGTAAGGGCCGACCGGCCTAGCCGTCAAAGGCAATTTGTGTATTATTATAATTTTGTAGCTGTGTCACTGTAGGGCCAGCAAAGTATTTTCTCTTACACTGTTTATATTCAAATTGTGCCACTGTAGGGCCAACCTGTATTTATTGTTATTAATATTATTATTATTATAATTAATGTAACTCTGTAACTACTCTATTGTAAGGCTAGCATATTATCATTTTAGTTATTGTGCCAGCCAGGCAGCCTGCAATATTTATATTATTAATTATTTATCTTACTGTGTCTGATTCATACATTTATATTATTTTTACTGTGTCCAATTGGCAACAATTATTTTTACCTTACTATACAGTCTATTGCCAATCTATATATATATATTTTATAATTTATTATTGTATGGCGTAGTAAGTCCTCTATAATTGTCAGGGGCGGCTCCAGAGCCTTGGTTAGGGGGGGGGGGCAAATTATAATTTTACAAAATCATATTTTGAACATTATAAAATAATAATATCATAGCATCGATTATAGAATAGACTAGATCTCTTCTATAATCAATGATCAAACCATAGTAAATTATATATTAATATAGTTTATTTATAACCTTATTGGTTCTTCATAATATATAGATAGCTGGTACATCGTATACACCTCTATGGCTCTATCTACATACTTGTGCGTGTCATATAACAGTCCATATTATAATATGCATTTTTTGATAATAATATAAATTTTTTTATAAATACAGTACGGGCTTGGTGAGGGGACGTGGCCCCTAGCCCCTACCCCCCCCCCCTTGGAGCCGCCCCTGATTATTGTTGGGCACTTGCCGCGCCAACACCAACAATATCAATGTCTACCAGTGGGAAAACTTCATCATTTAGATCTTAGAGCGATATTTTCAAAGGGCCACCCACTCATTCAAGCAAGTGTCTTGGAGGAAAGAACGTCTCCGGCCCTTTTTTCAGGGGGTTTTTCATAGCAGATAATTTCTTTTTTCATTCTTATCTTCTTTTCATTATATAACCCTCGACTCTAATCTTCTCATCGCCTCTCGCTCTATTCCTATCGTTCATTCCATTATCAATTTTATCAATTCCTCTGACTTACCTATTTAAATTAGCGATGGAAATAATCGAATGAGAAGTAATTGAAAAAAAAAATAATCGAATGAATTTTTCACTAGAACGATATAATAATCGAATGGTTTTTTCACTCGAATGTTGTGAATGAGTCGACTCGAAGAGTTGATTCTTTTTAATGAATTGGACGAATTGAATCAGTAAATCGCAAACCAATGATTCGACAATTTAGTACCAACATAGCAAATCACTAAATCAGTGACTTGGAAATTCAGTTTCAACACTGTATTGAGACAACTGAACTATAAATAGTTAATAAATTAAATTATTATTATATTTATAGCCTGTAAATGAATTGAATCAGTCAAGTCACCAATTCCAAATCTGAAATGATCGTCATATCAATAAATTTAGTGTAATACTGTCCCACGATTAATAGACATATTATATAGAAAGACTTTAATATAGACATATTATCTAAACTATCTAAAAACCGTGATACTGTTGTTTCTACCACCGCAGCAGTCACTGTGTAGGAACAACAGCATCACGTGAGTGGCTCACGTAGGCTGCCGTGTATGTGGCTCACTTTGATTTTGATGTATCAAATCATGTTTTGGGTTTGATTTTATCAAATCATTTTCATCGATCTTAAATATACTATAACTATGATAATTGATAATTTATTGCAAATCAACATGTTATTTTAAAATTTTAATAGATTTGATTCGATTCATTAAGATTTAGGTTCAAACCGTGACTTTGTTAAGATATGATTTGACCTATCAGTTGTGAGATGATGAATTGACTCATTTAAGTGAATTGAATTGAGTGAATTGATTCACTAAAGTGAGTCATAATTCCCATCTCTAAAAAATTGTATTGTAAGTATTCCGTATGTCTACGCTAGAAATGACAAAAATAAAATTATAGCGGTTAATACACTAAGTTTAATCCATAAATAAGTATATTTAATATAATCGTACACCCGTACATGGTTCACAAAATAAAAGTATATTAAGATTTTTATTTAAACTTTAAAAATTATAATACATCGATACTGGAATATAAACGGAGAAAGATAATAATATTGTGTTGTCGTGTTATATGTATTATAAATGAATCATTTTTATGTAATTTATAATCAAACAATAAACAATATTTATAGTTAGAATGTTAATTTGAATGTCATTTTTTATTGAGTCAGTTATTGACAGTACAATTTTAATTATTTGTTCGACTAATACTAAACATTTTATGATAAATTACATACAATTGTTTAATCAATACAAACTATGTCAATCGATTACAGCACACTATGTACGTAATATTTTTTGATGTAATATTTATAAATTAAATGCTAAACTGGACAGTGAAATTGTGAAATATTTGTATTGATCTTTTGTGTCCAAATCAATTCTCAAATATTAAGTATGGATTGGTAAGGAGAAAACTTACGATCTTAACAATATAGGGTTGTATATACTTATTGTTGTAATTTTTGTTGTATTATAAACTCGACGTCAGTCAGTACTCGCATTTTTAATAAATTATTGAAAAAAATTAAAAGAAAAGAAAAGCAAATAATTTGAAAAAATGAAAAAAATAAAATACTGAAGTGAAATTTTATCTTAACAAAAATGTGATTGGAGATAAATAATGATCACAATAATGAAATTGTGACACGGTTTAATTACGATTTTGAGTATTAAAATGCAACAATATGGCACTAAATACTCAAAAGTCTTGACTAAGGTGACGCATACGACCGAAAGTGAACGTTGCAAGACGCGCTGTAGGAAAAGTAGTCGAGTACCAAATATCAGATGTATCAGAATAAAAATAATATTAATTTGACATTACGAGTGAAAAAATATAACTATTATTTTTCGTTATGATTTACAAATAAAATGTTACATTTAGGTATAGCGAGAGATTTGATGGGGATTATAATTGTTTTTATGATTTCACTTTCTACGTGTAGTGATTGTTGTACAACATTCGTGTTTTAAGACTAATAAGAACTATGATAGTACTCAACGAAAATAATAAAACATTTAAAATAATATTCTGCTATTAAGAAAGAACAATTTTGACTGGGTAAGATTATGCACTCTCGGCGATATAGCTAAATGGAGTCCATGACTAGCAATAAATTATTAAAGGGGTAAATGGCTAGCCTAATACTGTCTAGTTGCTCACTAACTACTTTCTGATTTACACTAGGTGTCGTTCTCGTATTTATACAAGAAATCGAATGTCGAATGATGTAGAAATATGATAAGAATGATTTATTACGTAGTTTTCAATAGTCAGAAACAAAGAATTAGACAAAATAATATACTTCATTATGCAAATTACGATATTCATGAAAACAGTTGAAAATATGTTATTTAACCTTCTTACGTTCTAAGTAAATTATATATTAATTACATTTTTTTTTATATATATACATAATGCAATGACGTTTTAACGTCTAGTTGTACTCGTATTTGGGCTTACTACAAGGATATGTTTTGTTTTTTTTTTTCTGGTCAATTATTATTTACCGTTTGATTATAAAAATGTATTAAGACGGGGTAATTAAGCGTTTAGAAATAAAAATTCATACATATTTGTATTTAAAAAAAAGTTGATTTAGTTAAAAATACAATGACTGTTTATAGTGTATGCAATTCTTGGGTGAAACAATTTGTTTTTATACGATTGTGAATACCGTTGAACATAATGAAATAGCAAACAAGCGATTCAATAACTAATTCACTGCTTCAGAGCTAATATTGTTAATGATCAGTTTAATTATAATATAATTTTATTATTGATAACATATATGTAATAAGAACTTATAACTTATTATTATTATTATTATTATTATAACTTAACAATTGAATAGCTTTACGTAATGAAGAACGACAAAAAAAAATCAAATTTAAAAAAATTTACAGTTTAAATTAATATTTATATTTTAACAGAATTATTTTTGAAATCTACTATTACATACCCGTAAAGTATACATATTCTACGCAAATATAAAATATAAAATGTATATTATAATATTGGTACTACACAGTGCCGTAACTAGAACTAGATGGGCCTCGGTGCAAATTTAATCTGTGGGCCCTTTATAATACAAGCGCACATTGGGTGTGAATTTAGGGGGTGCTGGAATAATTTATGGTACACAGATCTGTGGGGAACTTAACCTCAACAGTCCACACTCCCCCCCTTAAAAAACTGCATTGCAATAATTTTAAATTTTTACTTATTAATATTCTTACTTTTTAATTATAAAATAAATATAATAATTTAAAACTTTAATTAGTTATACTTACATACTTGTATAGACAAATTAATAACTAATGATAAAGTTGAAATCGTATAAATGTTAATATAATCGATACTCTTTATTTATTTAAACTATTAAACAACTACACTGTAAATAATGTATTATATATTCAAAATATTTAAAACTAATTATATTATTATATTATTATTTGGAAACTGGGAGTGCTTAATTTGAAACCTGGGGGTACCATTGTGCTAAGCACCCCCTATGTTTTATTGATTTTAAGGGGCAAATGTAAATTGAGCCCCCAATTACCTTTTTTGTTGTAAATTCGGCCCCGAAAATTTTAGGTAATAAAGTAGGTAGATTGTAAACTCGGACCGGAAATTTCAGGTAAAAATAAAGGTTGGTTGTAATCTCGGCCCGATAATATTTACCAATAAAATATAATATTAATATATAATAAAATAAGCTTGACTGATATGTGGGCCTGTGCATTAGTTGATACGTGTTTAACAACTAATGCATGTGAATCATTTCATGCGTATTTTAATTCAAGTTTCAATTCCACTCACTCCAATATATATGCTGTCATTGCAAAATTAAAAGAACTACAAACAGAAACGTACATTAAAATCAACAGCCTAGATGCACCATTTCAATTTAAAAAAAAAAATCTAAATAAAAAAAGAGAACTCTTAGAAAGAACACTAACAAAATATAAAAATAAAGAAATATCAGTGAGTGGATACGTTAAACACATGACTTTTTACTAAAAAAAATAGATTTATATATTATTACGATACAATTTTTCACTAATATTTTTACTCAACAGTTTTACTTATAGTTTTAGTTTTTTTATAAAAAATGTATACATTTACAAATTTACATAAATACATTTTACATTAATTATATAACAAATTTCATACTATGAATAATAATATGACAATGAAAATAATTTTTGGAGGATAATGAAAATCGCCTCCTCGTGGTGTCCTTTGAGTAATGCTAAATGGTTCTCAAAAATATTATAAGAAAATTATAAGTGCATCCGGGCCGTGTTTTCACCTAAATTATTTTTACCTGCAAAAACACCAGGCCGAGCTCACCTAAATTATTTTTACCTGAAAAAATCATAGGCCGAATTTACAATAGACCTTTTGAATTTTTTTTTTTTCGTCGGGCCGAGTTTACAATCGCCCATTTCAAGTATGGGCCCCATATTAGAAATTGAAACGTGGTTCAGCGGTGCAATGAACCGCCCGCACCACGGTTTCTACGGCACTGGTACTCCATCGAAATATTACTTTTGAGCATGATCATCGACACTGTATTGATCGACGGAATGAAAACTTCGAGCACACGAGAAGAATATTTTCAGTTTTCAATCAAACAACAATAAAAACGGTTATTTGGTCGTCGCAACACACTGAATTACGATTTATCCGATAACATGCACAGCGTAACGCAGTCAGTGCTTAAGTGAGTACATTCTACGATATTTGATTATCATGTGAATCGTTTAACCTGGGTATGATTATATTATATTACTTATCTTATATTTTAGCGTCTTAGTGGTTGGCCTCGTGATTTCTATCTTTCTCAAAATCTGTATCAACAAGTACTAGTTGCCACTTTTATGTTAATTTACGTCCATTTGTCCCTGTTCGGTTAATTTATTATGAATTAACAAATATTACTGAGCGCCTAACCCTGAATTATTATGTGGTTGATCTTTAAGATTTCTACTTTACACATGTAATTTTTCTTCATGATCATTTAGTGAATATATTCGTATATCGTTTAATAATAATGATAACAGTAAGATTTACTCTATTACCTTTATAACTCCCCGTTTAATGGTTATCTTGGGAATCTTCATTATGTATGTCCGTCACAATATCAATCGCATGGTGTAAATAGGTAGATAACTATATTTTTACTTGAGATAAAACAATTCATAATAATTCTGCATAATAAAAAACATATAATATTTAAGAAAAATTGTTATAATTTGGTGCTCATTATAGTAAGTATTATAAATACCGTATTCATGTATATGTATGTATTTATCTTAATTCAAAAAAAGTTCATTTTTACAAAAAATTTAAAACTAAAATCCAAATATATCCATTGCGTTATAGAATACTATTACTCTATATACGTTTGATTATAAAAATATAAAAATGTGTTAGTAGTACACACAAAATAAATTCACGCTTGCTACTTCACAATAATAAATCCTTGTGAGACACTGTACGTATTTTTGTTGTAGACGTGTGATACATGAAACAACAGGTTTAATGTAGCCCACGTGTAGAAAAATTAAAACAGATCGCAAGATATATTTGATTTTAGTTCAGTCGCTATAATGATAAAAACTATAGGAACATTTTACATTATACATTATTACTTAATATATATGTGCTCGTATATATACATACGAATTGTATTATGATATAAACAAGGCCGGGAAATTCAACATATCATCTTAACTTGTTAACTAAGCATAAATTAAGTAAAGTTAAAAGTAACTATTTTTTTTTTATAAACCTGTAATTTTTATAAGTTAAACAACAAAAAAGTAAAATGCATTTTCTGAATAATATAATATTTATATGATGTTATGTTTATGCACGTTATTTAGATTCCTATTGCATTTCAGGAGTATAAATGCAATCAACACTTTTGCGAATAATATGCAAATTATGTATACTAAAAGCAATTGATTTGTAAAATAATGAAAGTATTTTTGTATTTTTGATATCTAGAATTAAAAATAGGAAATAAACTGATTTAACTATAAAATAAGAGCTGCATATCATGGTGAATAATTTAACTCATTAAATTAGAAACTATTTTTTAAAAAAAAAGGGATAACTCTTTAAATAACGTAGTTTAAAGTAATTTAACTTTTTCACTCGTTAATTTCCGGCCTTGGATACATCTAATGTTAGTCAAATACGATGATAATAATAATTATAATAATAATAATAATAATTAAAATAATATTAATGATAATAAATATAGTTATTCCGTCTATAAATGTATTATAGTTTTCTCCCTCCACCGTAATACAAGTGTAATAACGTGAATATATTAATATAAATTTAAAGAAAATAATAATGATAATGATACTGATACTGATAATAATAATAATAATAATAATAATAATAATAATAAATATAAATATATATATATACGTGGGTGTGTATCCAAATATGAGGTTTCGAAGCGCATAAAATATAAATAAGTGTATAACATACAAGTAATACAGTGTTTGTTACACGGTAAATGGTTACACATGCAGTTTTACCTCGGGACGATTTGAAACATACTTAGTAAAACGTAGAAGAGTCGGGCTGTTACAATAATGCGCGCGTGCATTCTCTCGTGATGATTACCGGTAACCAACGGCCACGTCGTTGTCCCTGGATGTTACCGCGATATCTCGGCCACGGGACACGGACTCACGTCGCGGCGGCACCAGGCGACGTGGTCCAGCCCGTCGGCGTCTCGGTAGTGGTCGTGGCCTTGACTTTGACCAGCACGATCTTGTTCACCATCCTGTCACGCAAGTCTTCGCCCATCCTGGAGAAGTCCAAGGCCGGTGCCGACGGCTGCAACGTCTCCGGGTCCGTCGAGTTGGTGGCCGCCTTGTTGTGCGATCCGTTGCTGTGCCGTATCCTGGGGTACGTGCCGCGGTCGTTAGATTTGTCCGGCCGCCACGACGTCGTCCTCACCGCGGCCACCGAGTGGAGGTTGAACACCCGCATCGCGTTCTGGATCTGTTCGACTGCCGGCACCTCGACCGTGGTCACGTCCACGATTGGATACCGCGGTAAGTTCAGACTGAGCGCCATTTGCGGGCTCATTGTCACCGTTTCATCTCCGTTCTGCAGGCCTTTGTGCAGGGATTCCATCACCAGCCCGGGGATCGGTTTCGAGATCGCTGCAACAGAAACCGCACGTTTAGTTCAAACGAACCGCAATAACGCCATGAACACCAACTACGTTAATGTGAGGCTGATGCCAGGAAGTGCTTGGAATTAAAATCATCAAATAGCGAACCCAGTTTAATTCGAGAAAGTTTTTCATGAAGGATTATTGTTGCGTTGGTTGTGCGGATAAATGTATTTATGTTTGTATTGATAATAATTAGGTACGCTTACAGAGGCGTGCCTAGACATTTTTTTTAAGGGGCGGTTCAATATCATTTCGACCACGTATTTCAAATATGTTTATTTCACACGATAATAATTTTGGTAATAATGAGTGTTATAGCATTACAAAGATCGAAAGTGGATTATACGTGTAAAAATAAAACTACTAAATTTAAATTGTATTAAGCAATACTTTTTTCTAAATTTGGTAAAATTTTGGGGAGGGGTGGAGGTTGGACACATAACTCCCTCCTAGACACACCCCTCTACGCTAATAATTACGTCAAAATAATAACAGATCAGTAATGATTTCAAAGAAATAACTATCGATTTCACGCCTCCAACACTGTAGATAGAAAATATTCCCATGTTCAGTTAATCACTTTGCTATATTTTTATAACATCATTTCGATTTTCTTTAATGTTGTGATTTGTAATTTTGTTTTAAAATTAAAATAATTTTTGTTAGGTAGATGAAGTTATAAAATTATTTCGTTTTTAAATAATTGTAATATATAACTCTCAAGTTTTATATTGAATGAGCGCCAATCGTTAGCAGCCGAGTGACACGCAACCGTAGCATACATATGGCCAACAGTTGACTATACGCAATATATCACTGGTGTAACTCGAATAAGAAACTGTTGACCGTTTGAACTTTAAATACTCCTTTTCTGCAATCCACCCCTCCCCCTTATTCTTGCTTTCTTTATTCTTATCTGTCTTATTCCTTTGTTACACACTGGATCCAAAGTTCTTTACAATAATACTATATCTGTATACCGTTCACATGTTTAAACAGTATCGTAATGAAAAAAAGTACTAAATAATGTATTACTCGTTTGCTCGGGTCCGGTGCAGTTCATTGGTTTGAAAAACCTTGTTACTGGAAGGAAATTGCCGTCTTCATCTTCAACTTCAATAGTTATTGTAAAGTTGTGTGTTTGATTGCGCCAAATCTTGAATGCTTTATGAATGTTCCATTCTGTCCACTTTTCACCGTAATAAGGTAACATACGGCTATCCAACAGCTTTCTTTTAACTGTTGCGGGAAATATATTTTTTTGAGTTAATTTAAAAATAAAAAAAGTTGTAAAATGTTTTTTACCTGTAACTTTCTTTTTCATTAGTCTTATGTATACAGATACCCGAATCTGCTTATCTTCTACCGTTGATATAGTTTCTGCGGAGGAAGAATTAGCTAATTTAGAATTTTTTTTCAATGAAATGGGTTGACAGATTTGAGAGTCATCGGTCTAGAAAAAAATCGATAAAAATAATTGGTAATGTAATACTCGCACGTCAGATCGAGGAACACAATTATCAACTACGCACCTCAACACTCGATTGCGAAGTGCACGTAATGAAATGTTTGAATAGTCTGAGCTTAGTCATATTTATGTTAACCGAAACTCCGTCAGGTGCTTTGGGTAAGCTAATACTAAACATTAGGTTCATAGCTTTTTTGGAATTCCAATAATCGTCTTCGTTTGTATTCTTTGGCACGTAACCTGTGTACAATTAATATTGGATAAAACTTTCAATCGTACAAATTTAATTCATTGGATAAATATATATTAACTTACAAATGGGAAAAAAACTTTGAACTTTTTCAACCATACTATCAGTACGTATCACACCACTGGGATCGGACATAAGACTCGTAACTGTATCCATTATTTTTTTTACAGCTGTAGGTTGATTAGAATTGGTTTGTATTGGTGAGATTTGATGTATATTGGACATTGGAGTTGGAGAAGATCTACCCATATACTGCATAATTTGATTTTGAATCGATTGAATCCTACGTTTCTTGGAACTAAAGAAGAAAAAATATTATAGTATAAAGTTTTGTGATGAGAACAGCAAATAATATTGAAAAGCACAAACAACAACAACATAAACGATACTAAACAAATAGCATATTTCTACACTAAGCATGTCAATAATAAGGATGATAACATCGAAAACAGTACTATATAATTGATATTAATTGATAATGGGAAACACAAAAAACACAAAAACACACATAAATATTCGTATTCACTTACGGTGTCGACGAATTTACATACCGGTCCTCTGAACAATCGGGGCTGTGAATAAACAAATTTTATTGAAGTATGAATGATTAAAATTAATATTATGTGTAGGGAGTTACAAAATGGAATTCATTCTGAAAAAATGATCCACCATATAAAAGTTTTGATTGCATTTAAATATTTTTTAAAAAACGAGCAAATAAAAATCGAATACCCCATTGGAATATAAACGATTAACTGTTAAGCTCTGTCTGAAAAACCAAGGCCGAAGACGCGTAGACGGATCCCATTAAACGAGATTGTCGCAATTACCAGCTAAGAGAACAAGTCAGATTTATTGTAAATGCACCTCTTTACTTGCGTGTACTTTGGGTTTTTAGTTTTTTTTTCCGTCTCGATTTATTAACCGAGTCGCAAACGAAACCGAAAACGAAAAATAAAATCCGAAACCGATAAAACCAGTAATCGTTTAAAAAACTCCCCAGTAGACGCATTAAAAACTGTCTGGAAATGCAGTTGTCAAGTGCATTTTCCCCTAAATTTCGGTTCAAAATAAATAAAAAGATAATGGCCCAGACGAATAAATTAAAAAACCGAGACGAGAAAAAAATTAAATTGTATACATACGTAAAGTCATATAACATTACTTGTACGTACATTTTGTAATTTGAAGTACGTCTGGTGTTATATTTAAAAAAAAATAATAATCATATCAATTTTATATTGAGTTTTGTTTTTATTTAACAACTTCATTTGATCAGTATAATTCTTTTTAATCAACAAATATAATCGATCTTTATTTCACATCATACGTTTACAAATTTAAATGTATTATCTTCTTTTTACATATTAATACCGTAGAACGTGCATGCACATACTACAGTATTAAATAGGTAAACATTGATTATTTTTATTTTTTCTAAAGATAAATCAAAATATTTATTTTTGTCATTTTGAATTCTTGAAATGTATGTATTAGTTATTCTTTTGATAAAATATAAAACTGAAAATCGTTATTTTAAAAAAAAAATTAATTATTTAAACAATAACAAAGAGATAAAAATGTCGAATATTAGTATTAGATGGTTCTCATTCAAATGAAAATTACAGAAGAAAACATAGTGAATTGTTAATTTTATGGGATAAGTTTTTTTCAATAGTTATCATAAGTTTTATCCTAACTTTATAACGGTTTTAAAAATATTTAATGTAATAACATAAAATGTGATCAATAGTATGAACATACTTTTTATTTAATTATCGAGGATCAACAATCAAATAAATTTTATTCACATACATAATAGTATGCACAATCTAATAAGCTTGTTATAATATAATTTATTTCTAAAATTATTATGATTGCAAAACATCTAATTATATGTGCAATTCAAAAGTATTTTAAAAATTTAAATCAAATCTAAAAGTTTTAAAAATATCTTGCTCAAAATAAAAATAAACTAGTTCGTTTTATTTAAATCAATCTCTTGGATTGTTAAAATATATTAAACAAACACTTACATTTTTTTGTGAGCTATGTAATGAAGACGTAAAAACATTCAAAGTCAACCCTTAATGCATTAAGGGTTGACTTTGAATGTTTTTACGAAATGTTGATTATTCTTTGGAAATAACTCGCAACTAATATACAA
This sequence comes from Sipha maydis, assembly GCA_034509805.1. Classification (NCBI taxonomy): domain Eukaryota; kingdom Metazoa; phylum Arthropoda; class Insecta; order Hemiptera; family Aphididae; genus Sipha; species Sipha maydis. Next base: position 25,654 of record JASXSY010002987.1, read on the forward strand.
ATTCAATAAAAGTCAATGTTTTCCCTGAATTTGATTTTTAAAATATAGTACCTCGTATGTATTCTATTAGAAAATTGCATAAAAGAAAAATGCTTGTCTTGGAGCAATACGAGAAAATCAAAGTGAATTTATTTTTGTTTAAAATCCAACGTTTATTTTTGATTTGTGTGTGTATTATAGACTTTTTTCAAGCACACATTTTTCTCATCTATCAAATTGAACTCCCGTTTATTTATTTTTTCACGTGATTGTCTGATCATGTGGCTCAAAGTTTCGCTCTAAATTTAGTGAGTGTGATGAACCCATGTGCACTAATGATTAAAATCTGTCTTTTACGACGATCTGAAAACAGATGATGTCAATTCACCCGACCGTATTTATCGAAATTATTTCGAATAAAAAATTCTGGAAAAGAGATATTAATATAAAAAAGGGTGCTTGGTGTTAGTTAAAGATTATCGAAACAAAAACGAAAATTGGCAAAAAGGAAAAATAACAGAAAACATTAGTCAAAACACTCATAAAGTCACACTAGACGAGGGTTCAGAATGGGTAAGACACACTCAGATCAGATATGGCCACACAACCAAATAAATAACTCACTTTGCCCTACAACCAAAAATCAATACAAACCAAAATAAACAACCAAATATCCTAATCAAATAGAAATAAAAATGAAAAACTCTGTAAATTGATCATACTGATACTTTAAATGTACTGATAAAGTTCCGAAATTTGTATATAGTGATATCAGGTTTATGATATCACCATTAATTTTTATTTATTAATGGTATAAACAAAAATATATCTATTCAAAACATTGGCGATAGCAGTGATAAAATATTTGTAATATTATGATTAAATAATTATTTAGATTGGCTTTTTAACAGTAAGTGGTAATATAGAAATGTTTTAGTCGTTTTAAATGTAATTAGCTGATAAAATATATTTTTTTCTAATTAATATATTTAATTTTTGTCTTTATGTAAATATACATTGTGTGTATATATATATATATTACTGACCGTTAGTACTTGTTTTACTAATTTTTTTATCCGTTGTATTTTGTACACAGTGTTGATGATGTATTATTCACAAGTGCAATTGTGTATGTGTGTGGTATTATAGTTATTATTAATTTTGTTTATTGGCGGTATACCAAATTGGTGTATCGCCAGTAAGCACACGCGCGCACACATACGCACAAGAGTAACAGATCGAAAATATCTTCCATTTCAAATACATATGTATATACCTAATATAAAATTCTATTCATAGACCATTAAATATTAAAATTATTAAAATCGGATATTATGTACATATATTAATTTCGAAAATGAGTTGTCAGTGTTCGACTATTAAAAGTATCGTTAACCGGTATGCTTTTTGTGCTGACGAGAGTTTTTCGTCGCATAATGCCCTGAAACCGTTCAAGACGAGACCGCACTAGGAACTGAATAGAAAAATATTATGTTTTAGACAAGTTTCTGGATTACCGAGTAAGTGCCTAACTAAAATAATCGCCTTGGACAGGTAATACGCAGTCTCTCATATTATGCAGCGTTTCCTAACCGTTTCACTAGTTGTACGCGGAAAAGTTCATAAAAGCAATACGCTGAAAATGTTATGCGAAAAAAATCTAATCACCTATGTAATTATCTCCAAATATGTATTATATACAACGTACTTTTACATTTTTGATAGGTAAAAAACGAAAATTAATTATATGCCAGGTTGAGTGATTGATTGAAAATGGATATTTTTGAAACGTGTGTACCCGGTACACTTGAATATAAGATGGACGAGAACCGCTGAAAATTGCAACTTAAATAATAAATACAACGATTTGGACGGAATAATACACGCGTGTACTATGTACGACGCGTAGTGCTCTGTACGGTCCATAATTTGATGGACTGGACCAAACTGAAAATTTTAAACACCAAGACCAGACCACCGAACCAAACAAACGAATTTCAGTACTTAATACCGAAAATATAATATAATTTTATAAAGCAGACGAATGATACGAATTAAAAAAATTTCTAATTGTGAAAGTTTTGAAACATAACATAAAATTGGTAAATGGTTTAAATTTATACGGCTCATAGATTATTAAAAAAAACTGTACAAAACTTATAATACCTATATACATGCTACACTGCATACAAATATAATTATAATGGGCGGTGCAGCGTGGCAGCTGTATAAGAACCCTTTCATATCACCAGCACCATATCGAGAATAATTGCAACCGTTATTCATAAAAATATTGTCGATAACAACTATTTATAGATACCGTGAACATTGGCGTATTTGTATGCAAACATCATAGGCACGTGCTTACAGCGGCAAATTCGAATAATATATTTTGTTTTTAAGTATTAATAAATATTGTTTAAATTTTAAGAATTGTATCTGAATAAAATTTGTTTTGTAAAATAACTTAATGAATATGTATTATAGTGAGTAATCAATTGATAATTCGGGTCAGTGCATAAAATGATTTTAATTACTTAGAGTGACAATATCTCATAAGCTTTCACTTGGAAAACAAGTAAATACAACCCTGATCAAGAACAACTCTGAGATGTATACCTACAAAGTACATAAAGCAACGGCGAAGAGGTGAAATATTGATCATGATTCCCATGATAATATACGTATTATTAATTCTATAAATAATATCTTTAAAATGTAATAGTATTTTGAACGAGCCACAACCGACTAGTCCGAACTAAATCGATCTGTTCATATTATAGAAACCGGACCCAACTGAAAGGATTACGGTTTAAACCACGACCAAAATCTTTCATAAAAACATGGAATCGAGCTGCACCGATTCTTCAATAATTTTTATACGATAAGACCGGACCAGACCGGATTATGGACCGAACTGATAGAGACCAGATCAGAACACTAATGGCACGATTTTCGCATGTGGATCAAGAAAACGTGTGGAATGAGTGCGAGAATAGTTATGTATAGTTAAGCCGTCACCTTTCTCTGTCGAGGAACAGGAGGTCGGTGCGCACGGTGACCGGTGCGGTGGCCGAGGACCACTGGTCCTGCGTGATCACGTCCGACTGCGGCATGTCACCCATCATCATTTCCCCGTCGGTGGGCTCGTTCTCCTGAGGAGGCGCGCCGCCAATGTTGGATAGGCCGGCCTCGAGGGAGGCGAGGTCGCGATCGGTCATGGCGGCCAGCCGTTTGCACAGTGCTGCGTCGACGTTCTGCAGGTTGCGAATCTCGGGCACGCCGACGAAGGTGTCGGACACGTTCTCGTTCGGAGCCGGTTCGCCGTCATCGTCGTTGACCGCCACCGATTCGTCGACGGTTGCGGGCCGGCCGACCGCCGCGGCCGTCCACCACGCGGCCAACACGGTCACGACAAGCAGCCACCGGGACTGGTGAAGCAACATGATACGTGCGATCCGTCGGGGGTACCAGCAACAGTGAGATGTCGGTTTGCTTTCGCGATCGTCTGGACGGTAATTTATTTGTGGATCCGCGAGGGCTGTACGATGGACACGCGGGGTGCTTATTCGACTGGGAAGGTACGCGTAACACGTATATTGTTATTGTTTGCACGTGTCACGCATGCACGGCGAGCACGTCAATGTTCAACGGAGAGTGAACGTACGAGGTAAAAAAAAAAAAAAAAATAATAATAAAAACAAACGCGCAACAGGTATATATGAATAGACGGTAATGTGTATTTATTTATACACGCGCGTTACGGTGTGCACGATAATCGTATACAACACGACGGATGACGAGATGATTGTATCGTAATGTTATGGTAACGATGTCGTTACAACTTGTGCGACACACGTTCGGCGAGTGCGACTTAGACGATTGCACGCGGCGTTCTGGCACTTGACGTCGTTCCGGCGCTTCGAGTCGTCGTCGTTGGAAGAGCCGAGAGCGTGGCGGCCGGGTTTTGTACCCCGTGGGCGCGAGCATTGGCGTGCGTGCGCTTACGTCCGTTTGTTCGGTTGTTTACGTACGTTTTCTGTGTACCGCCGCCGTCACCGCCCCCGCTGCTGCCGTCGCACCACCACCACCCTTGCGCACTTGGCGGCGCGTGACGCGTACTTACTCTCGCGCGTCGCTCCGTTTCGTTATCCGTCTTCTTCTTCTTCATATTTTTATACCTCTTCTTCTTTTTCTTCTCCTTTTTTTTTTTCTCCTCCTCCTATATGATCCTTCATATACCCATCGCACACTACGTCCATTCGCTGTTCGCGTATTTTTCCTTTCTTTCCGTAGTTCCGATTTATTTCAATACACTGATGTACTCGCCTGCATACGAAATTCTACCGATAGGTGTAATTACGAAAGAGGGACAAATGCATTGTCCATCATAATTCAAACGTTTAACGTGGTAAAAAATCCAATAGTTTATAATGTTCAGCACGGTGGTATACTAATGGTATGATAGCATAATATTGGATGTCACAGATGTAGTAGGTAGTCTATAAATACTGGATACTGGATAGCATATTGAAAGTAACAGCCCAATGGTATCGTACGTCGAATTTGTTTTCAACCCCACAAAATAAACAATACTCGATTAGGTAAATCTAAGATTCACTTAGCTCAGACCCCGCAGGAGTACTCCACTCTATTTTTAAGCTTTTTGGTTTAGAAAAAAAAATTACCTACTGCTCTTCCTTTCTCCTATACAGAATTTTTTCCAGTTATGCCACTTGGTATACGCTCATTCAATAAATTACTCGTAGTTTACGGATCGAATCCATGTAATATAATATACGGTTTGTTAAAATATTGAACGCTGACCGTATGTCCTTAGAAAAATGTGATTTCATGCGTACGTGTACATTTTTATTCGCTCGAACTGTTCGTCAATCTGGACAACCTACACAACCTCAAATTATCGTTAATTATTATGCGTACGTTAATTGAATACACATGTATATGTTACATGTCTATGATTACCGAAATACGAAATATTTATGTGTATACGTGAAAATAAGTATTTATGTACCTTCACGTGGCAGCCTTCCGATCTTTTAGACGACATAGACCAATATATGTCTTCGTTATTTCCATTAAATGACAATCGAACGAGAGGTCATCGGGGATAACGATTTGCTCGATTTTCCGACTATAATTTTCTCAAATAAACTTAAAACTTGAAGATATCGCAGAGATGATGATGATGACGATCGCGTTGTTCGCAAATATAACATCTATGTATACTCAGTTGGTGAAAATAAAATATGATACGTATTATTACATTTGATCGCGAGTAAAAGACAGCGTTTCATCAAATTTGTCTCAACAAAAATACGGTCCGTACTGCAGAGTTGTCTACAACGTGTTGTGTTTGGTTTCATTGAAATCCGCTACCGGATGCTGGTAAAAACATATTCGCTAAGGACCTGCATTTCTGTTGATTTATTGGAAATGTCATCCTATTCACATAATATTTCAGTGGCGACAGTTCTTTTAAATTCCCCTCTCCCCCGTTTCAGTGAACATTTTTACACTATAAGTAAAATTGTGCCACACAAAAAAAAATCGATACAATCAACCTACAACATAATAACCTAATACATAATTTATACGTGTAAACCAGTACTACAATAGTAGGTATATATGTCCGTGTAAATAGACAATGCATCGCAATATTTTAATTAATTAATTCGTATATTAGGTTTGTAGTTAAAAAACATCACAAAGTCGCAAATATTTTGCAATAATATAATAATATTACTATTGCATTTTGACTGAAATAAAAACATGATAATTTTTCCGGGATAACAATAATCTACATTATGTAATGTACAATAGTTCAATAAAAACAAATAATGAAATCGCGATAAAATAATACATAACCTATTTGGAAACTATTACGTTTCCATAGAATATTATGTTTATGTACTCCATTCAAACTTTAATATAAAATTGCTACGTTAGTATACTTCAAATGTTAATGACCAAGCAATTTAAACATAAAAATAATATTTGATTAAATAAACTATAGGTAAAAATTAAAATAATTCAATATTAATTTTATTTTAATATAATCTATATCTTTAGTTAAAATTATGATGAAAATCATTTTTAAGGTCGGTTATTTGCTGACGAAGTCTCTCTTATTTTATTCTTATTTTGTTATTATTAATATCTATATTTTTAAAATAGTTGCAATAAAACTGTATTATAACTTACCATTCTATTATTAAAACAAAAACTGCGTCGTTGTATATACATAATATACTTCCCACGTTTTTAAACCATGTGGACTACCGTCTCGATAGATATCCTTTAAATTATTTTTAAATATTATCATGTGTATAGTTTTAGTTATAACTGAAATTATGTCGTATTTCAATTATCACTAATAATTAAGGTATTAACTATGTAAACTATACACCTAAGCTTATGAAAATCTTATACATATGATGATAATTAAGTGATAAATAAATTTGAATTTTTAAAAAGTTTCAGTATATTAATTAATCGTTAATGAAATGAATACAATAACAAAGATTTTTAATATTATAATGAGATTTTAGTAATAACTTTTACTTAACAATCAATATTATTGATATCGAAAATACTTTATTTGATTTGATTTATTTTCATTACTTTTTTGAGTTATTCGATAAACAAATTTGAACATTTTTTGTTCGGTATTTTATCAAATAATTAATTTTTAAAAGAATTTTTGTAATGTATAAGAGAAATCAGGATCTATTTGTTTTATATATATATATTTTATATTATTTATCTATACATATAACAAAGAGGTTTTTACAAGTTTACAAGTTTAGTATATATTATTTGAGAATAACTCATATTATGTAACACTTTTTACATGTTTTTGATCGAACATATTTTTAATTAAAAAGGTATTAAAAAAAATGTCAGCTAATTATAGATTAAATAATAAATCAGTCATTTCTAAAAAGAACACAGAAAAAATAAATTCAATTAAACTATGTACATACTAAGTTTTAGCCATAATGTAAGACTAAAATTTACCAATAAAACGTATGTACTAAGACCTGAACAGATTAAATTATCACATTCGAAAAATGGTTTTGAGTCAAGTTCAGCTGATTATGAATACATTTTATTTACACAAAAAAATTGTTTCAACATTACAGCTTGATATTTGTACATTTATATACAACAAAGGTTAATATATACAAGGAATTATTTCTTCAAAAATATTAAAATTATTTAGCATTTAAATTCGAACAACTAACACAGGTAAAAATATATTTATAAATATTATTAGAAACCGCAAATAGTTTAATACCTTCTAGTTAACAAATATTTTTTTAGACTCGAAATATTCAAGATATTTTTAAAATATATTAAATTACATTTTTACAAAACATGTAATGTTTAGACTAAACTCGACTTTTTTAAAATGGATAATACATACATTTCATGAATTTATCGTAATTTTTTACAACTTTTATGAAGTTTTATTTGGTTTTATGTAATTTAATATTTATCCAACTCATTCTAAAATCCATAAGTAAGTTTTTGAAAATGTGGATAAATGTACAGAATGTATAGCCGTATAGTATAATACATTAAAATTACGATTTGTTAAAAAAAAAATCAACTGATTATGCTTTTATTATTTTAAGAGTCCTTAATAATGTTGATTAATATAATATTTTTATAGTTCAAACTACACTTATAAATATTAAAAAGATATTTCTAAATTATAGAAATTTATTTTTTAGTTGGCGATCCACCACTAAACCATACTTAAATACACAGCAATACTTACTAATATAGCACTAATCTAACTGTAATAAAAAAAAATTAACACATAAAAACACGTGCGGTGACTTACCTAAATGTGTTTTTATAGTAACTTGTCTATGATTTATGAAGCATAAAATTAAACGCTTTTCTTTATAGGATATCTTATCTATTGATATATTGCTTTATTTATGTTGTAGAATAATTGTTTGATTATCATTATTACAAAATGGATTGTGATTCAAAGCACGGAAATAGTAAATATAATTTATAGATTTTAAGTACTGAAATAAGCAATACAAATTTACAAGTAAGATAAACAGTGAATTTATCAACCTAATTAAAAGGAGGGTTCTTTATTGGCTATACTATCATCCAAGAAATTGGTCGGTTACAAGAGTATACAAAGTGTTACTAAGTTATAAGTAAATTGCACGTAGAGAATGGGAATAAAAATTAGGAACTTTGAAATTTATTTGGCACAATTTAATACATAAAAATAAATGAATAAATCTATCGATCAGCTTCTATGTAGAAATACTTGTTACTCAAGAACATGTCTGTCTGCTAAGGATTATAAACCTAATTTTCACATTAATTCTCTTTAATATCAACAAAAACCTTATATACAAAGGTGCAACGATATTTTTATCTGACAAGACTGATATAATTTTGTTCGAGATATTTAATAAGTTACCGTTAATTAAAATAAATTTAGTAATAAAAACCGATTACTCTATACAGGTATAAGCCAGATTATGAAAGATCTAGAGAAGAGTGTAATTCATACCAATAATTAAAGTGGTAGACTAACGATAAGGAATTATGGAAATAGTTGCAAATCAATTATTCGATTGAAGACTGCAGATAAAAAAAGTATGAAAAATGCTGACAATGATATTGTTTTAAGAGATTTGAATAAATTTGGTTTTTCTTTATATATATATATATATATATGTAAGTATATAGTTTTTATTGTGTTTTGATATAAGTCACACACTTCAAAAGTATCACGAATGAATGACATTTATGTGATAAGATAGATTATAATATCGAATTGCTAGGTTGTTAAGACTTAATAATAATATGTCGAAAAGATTTTTATCGTTCGATACGTACGTAGTTATAATATAATATACATTTATACCTAAATAAATTTAAGTGATGATACATTTGTGCATTTTGATAAAACCATCATGCAATATTTTGACATTATTTATACGCATTTGACATTATTGTTACATTTTATTTGTTTCGTAATTTGAACATTATGAATTGACAAAATCCAAATGAAGTGTCGACAAATATTAAACGACACTATAAAAGTAATAAACTTGATGAATCAGTGTTGAAGTGTGTGAGTATATCAATCAAGTGCATAATTCAACTACACCGTCATACCATATCAGATTACGATTCTAGAACAAAAAATTCAAAGACCAAATATCTAAGGTCAAAACATCCAAGCTAACATATTTTACAGAAAAAATAATAATTTATTAATTTAGTTGTCTAATAGGTATTTTAAGTATTTTAGATAAGGATAATTTTTTATCATAAGAATAACAAGCGAATTCATGAACTTTTCTTTTATAATACTTTTATTGTACAATCGCTAAGATAATGTTTACTACAGTGTTGTATCGTAATCAAGAAAAATGTAAAAATTGATGTGAATAATATTCGTGTTAATAATCCAAGGAGAATTGGATCATCTTTTATGTTTGGCATTTCAAACTTATTGAGATGAATATATAACTTGTTATAATCATTTTACAATTGTAAATGTATATTTTAAATATAGAATGTAATTATGTAATATATAATTAACAATTTTTGTATGGTCTAATTTGAATCATAAGTTTACGATTTTGTTTGCGTAAATCGTATTTTTGATCAAATATCTCAGATTACATAATATAAAATAACTACAAAATTACACTTATAGTTAGAAGTAATTAAAAAATTTCATTATTTATGTTTTTACTCAACATTTATATAGTGTCAATGACTTTTTGTGTAACTTATCAGGAATAGGTTTAATTATTTATTCTATTGTTATAAAACACCATATTTTGTTTATTATCGACCGATTTTCACTTTTCAGTGGGTTTTAAAAAGTTCTGGGAGAGGATCAAATCAAGAATCAAATATTATTTCGTATCATAAGGTACATCTTATTTATTCGATTTGCCAAGGATTTACCGTTTAGCTCTAGTCTAAAATCATCTTCCGGAACATTTAGTCTACCAAGCAAATTTGTATGCATGTATAAAGAACCCGTAATAATAATCGTGTAACTTCATTCGGAATATAACAGAATAATATTTTTTACCCGATCATTAATTTTTAATTTTTGCTACATCAGTAGAAACACACCACAATCTATAATCCGTGACACATGCTTTCCGTACAGAATCTTTAGTTAGCGCTCTAAAATACTCGATGATGGTCCGCTTCGGCGCGTGCGTTTCGATTTGCAAGAAATGCTTTCGTAGGCGTCCTTTTTGCCCGCGTACAACCATCGTTTTCGAATTTCGTTTTGCCGAACAACAGTGCCGTCGGAACCCGTCGAGAACCGACGAAAATCAGTTGCCCACAGCGGTCACGTAAATTATGCGAATCAAAAATATTTAAATTAAAAATATCGCTCCGTCGAGCGGGAGGTAAAAGGAAAAATTCGACCGAATGAAACGCGAAAAATGTGCGCAATAATATTTACGTCGATAGTACGGAACGCATGAAAAGCACGACAACGGATATTTTCCGCGGGGGATTACAGTCTACGGTTAGCGCTTTTAGATGAACCTCGGCACCGCCGTCAATGAGCGCCATCGCTACACGTTGGTGAACGCTTCGCGCGATACGGTACCCGCGCACTGCGTCGGTATGCGCGGCCGACTTCAACCGTGCGATGTACGCGCACCTGAGCGCGCGGTCGCGCGGACAATGCGTGTAATGAGTGCGCATGAATGGGGGCGGAAAAATTGGCGAGGGAAAAAAAAAAAAAAAAAAAAAAAACGCTAACAATACGCACCAAAAACGGAAAAGGGATCAAAACATGTTTACGCGTTCCGCTGTTATTGTACTGGTGCTGTATTGTACGGGGTCCTAGCGCCCCGCGGGGTCGGTGGCAAGAAGAAAAACGAACGGACACGTTTCTCAGAAGACGGCCGACGCCGCGCCGTTATTAATTATTTCGGCGGCGTAGGCGCAGTTTGGCGCGAACGCGTGCGCGTGTATGTGTGTGTGTGTGCGTGTGTATAGGTGGGTAAACCTACCTGATTTCCTAGAATTTTTCGATTTCGGGGGAATCGCGCGGCGTGTGAAAAAGAAATAAAAGAAAACGCACACGACGTGGAAAAAAAGGAGATCTCCGACGTGAGTCATTGTGCGCAGACGAAGACGACGATGAATCTCCGCGATCCGTCTGCCCGTCTCCCTCCGTCACTCGTTCTCGCTCTTTCCCGTTGGGTTTTCGCTCTTCGGGGCGAGAGAGAGAGAGAGAGAGAGAGAGCGAGTGCGTGGCGTTTGGAATTTTCGGGGTGTCGCGGACGTCTGGTCGGCACCGCAGACACCGAACGGAATATTCGTCTCCACGTTCGTATACGTCCATATAAAACGTTATAACATAATATAATATTGTTACGGTCACACGAGAAAATAAATAATAACACTACGCATTATATATATATACATATTATTTGTGCGCTCGAAAATGTAATAATAATAATAATAATAATAATAATCGTTTGGTATAAACGCCACATGCTCAAACGGTGTGTGCGGTGCGGCGTGTACGAAAATAAAAAGGCGAAAAATACCATATTACAATCGTCTCGAGTCTAGACGGTTGAGGCTGCGGTGGCGGCGGTCGGTGACGGGCAGACCGCATGTACAATGGAGACGATCGCGCGCGTACAGTGTTATAATGCACGTTTTCATCTTTTTCTCGTCAAACTCGCGTGCATAGCTGTTGCTGCACACCACTGTTCACCTGTAAGTGGTGCGTAATGTGCCCACCCGCGTCTCACTCTCGCACTCGTTCAACACCCGCGTACGCGGGTACAGACGTCCTTGGTGGTGGGTTTCCACGCCGATTTATTGTTTTCGTATACACGCTGGTCACGGGCGCTCGTGTGTACGTGTGTATGTGTGTATTTGTGTATTTGTGTGAGCGAACAATTTAAAAATAATTACAGTCAATAACTATTTGACAAAGCTGCGTACAAGTGATGAGAACAAGTGTACCTACAAGAAGTGTACAGTTATACGATGGCGCAGTTGTGTCGATAACGACCAGTTTTATGAAAGATCGACTCTGCTATATTTAAACTTTTTTATAAATTCTACTCAAGACTCAAGTACTCAGTTATAATTAAATATTTTAGACTTATGCTATGCCTCGATAAAAGTGTTCTAAGCTTGATCAAGACAAGTTTATGTTTGAAATACGATTTTGGATGAGTTTGATTTCCCCAAATGATTAATATTAAATGTTTCTAATAATTTATAAAACATAAATATAATATAAAATATTATTAATATAAAAAATATAAAATTTATAAATTACCTTTTAAAGCCTTCTTAATGTTGTCGATGTCTAATCTATAGATGTTAGTATTGATGAATTACTGTTCCAAAAATTGTTGACCTAAAATATTGAGGATACACGTGACATTAATTTTTCTCTCACTGTTCAGAATCCAATTATAAAAATAAAAATATTACATTCAATTTTTGGTAAAATTTTGAAATTGGTATAGAGTTATTTATATTTTTGCTAAATTCTACAAGACCATTCGACTATGGAATGTAAATAATACACTTTTTCATTGTATTTCATATGGTTTTAAAATTGAATTCCAGTGACTAGTTAGGCGCACTTCACAATTATTGATTGGTACTTAAAAATACTTGTTTCGTCACCAGAAAATTTTACTTATTCAGTTATCAATCGTCACTTTTGACTATTTCTTGAATACTAATAATATATTTATACAACAAGTTGACACAATTAACTAATAAAAGTAAATACACAAGTAATGGTGTATGATGTTAATGTACCTGTCACATACTAAACTTTGAGGACACTTCAAACACTTAGCTCCTTTTCAAATGTATAAGTAATCTACACATTAATCAAATGTGTTTTAAGTATCGAATGACCAATAACCATATTACGTAGTCTTTATATTTAAACCGATAAAACTCAGTTGGTATAACCGTAAAAATAATACCAATATTTATTTCATTACTCATTACCCAACTACTCGTATTAACTCATTTTTTTGAATAATTAATTGTACTATTTGAATTATTAATATTCTAAAATTTTATTATACACTATTGTAGATGGATATTCCAATAGCTATTATCATATACCATTATTATTATTAATATTGTTATCGACACCGGTATATTGTTCATAATCGTCACAGTATCGCCGTGTCAGAGTAAGTGTTCAGTATACGTCTTCGTTGTGTTTATCTCGTGTGACTTATATTTTTATTAGAATTGTAATAATTATTATTTGTATACCAGGCGATCCGTATAGTGGTGGGATGCTGGTTATTCAAATTGTACATTAAAATGTAATTGTTATATTATAATTATATATATATATATAATTATAACTTTTAGTCTATTTTATCCCACTATTTTATATATTTATACTTTTATCGATATTATAATAAAAAATATTCATTTTTTTCCGGGACAATTTGTAATCTTTAACACGAAAAAAAAAATGTTAAAATGTTCCAGTTTGAACTGAATATTGTTATTTATTATTATTTATTTATTATTTATTTTTGATAACTAATAACTATTTTTTTTTTATAACTATTTTTCTGTCAGTTATCTTTGATAGAAAAATATGTATGATTAAAGTTGTCATCCATTTTTAACATTTAATCAGAACTTATTATTATTTGTATCCTAATTTGCAGATTTAATATTTGCCTTGATTATAATTTTATTTTTAGTCAATTAAATCCATAAAAATGTGTAATAACTACAATTCAGATAAAATTGTAAATAAAAGCAAATAGCAAGTGATCATGTATAAATAGTTTTAATTTCAAAGTATAATCTAATTATAATAATATAAATGTATTACGGTGCAAGACTTAAAAAATGTTAAAAACACCCGTTATCATTAAACATATAATATTATAAAAATCAATATAGTAAAAATAATTAGTATACTAAATATAAAAATCTTTTAACAAATTTTAAAAAATTTTTAACAAAGATTTTTGTATTTAACTATAAAACCATGATTAAGACCAACACGAAATTATAAATATACGTTAATTATGATACATTATAAAATTATAACTGTTTTATAACGGATTATGTCTACATCATACGTATTATGTGTAGTATTAATACTGGAACAAATCAATGAATCATAATATAAAAGAAATAAAATTAAAAAATAATATATCGAAAATATTTTTTTTATTTTTAATTTGTGTTTATTTATTTTATACTTTTTTTTACAACATAACATTATTTTTATTACACCATGCATTAGAATGATTTGGGGGACTCTTATTTGGGCGAATGACCCAAAATAACATATCCTTTGGGCGAAATTTACAAGGAACCCTAATTTATCTAATACATCGTTTGGGCGAGCTATAAATATATATTTATAAAAATTTATATAGATTAATACGTTTTACTTCCCATTTTTAAAGACTTAGGAATCTCAGTTAACTCTAACTGGTTTGGTTAAAAATATAATATATTGTCATATAATTTATTATATTATATTTATTATCTTAAATTGTTTTTATTAGCATAGTATCTCATTTGTAAAATATAATCGATTATTGTTTATTTTCCGGTTTGAAACTTTTTCCATGATTTTATATAGGTATAGTCTTGTTTTTATTTAGTATTTTTATGTGATATATTTATTTTTTGTATATTGATAGAATTAATTTTAAAATAAATGTCATACTTCAGTATCTGATGGAATTAGATATGAGCAAAATATGTAAACCCATACATAATAATTAATAAAATTGAAATAAAACAACTGTTTTGTTTCCGTTTTAGTACATTATAACAAATTATTGCTCACTATCTATATTTACCAATCAGCCGAAACGATATAATATTAATAATAATATTATAAAAATGATTGTATGTGTAGTTATATTACTTCTCTATTATTTAATAATTTATAAATTCGCCTAAACGATCGGTTAATTTCTCGCCCAAATGATATATGCTTTACTCAGATAAATTTTGGGTTATTCGCCCAAATTAATGACGCCCGATGATTTTATATTAGATAATCGTGATAAAGATTGTTGCTGGGGCCAGTACCATACTGATCGTTTTCAACGATTGTCAATTCACTATCATTTTCCGCATCAACGTCATTTTGACTCTGACATCCACATTGACAACCCGGTGTTTGGGAGTCCACGGCCCTGAGGATTTTTCGGATTTTTCGTCTTCTTGTGGTCACGATTCTTCGTCCATTATTACGTTGTCTTTCAAGCAAGACCGTGGAAAATTGGTGACGATCAACTTCAGTCGGATTTTGGGTATAGCTTAGGGATCTATCCCTTTGAGGTAAGTTTTGAAGTGCTATTTTTTTTTTTTAATGATAAGAAAGATATTAGTAACTTAGCTATTTTTTATAACAATATGAACCGAAGTATAAGGAAGCTGTGTTAGATTCCTCTCTCGAAACGTTCAGCTCCTAACCGGGAAGCGAAACCACCGCGGTGGTTCGAATTGATCGTCATACGTTTAGACACAACCACCTTATACTCGCCCCCCTCCCCCCTAAAAAAAATTGCGGATTTAAGTTATATGGAAAAAGTGTTTAATATTTTATTAATTTTTTGAGTATGAATAAGTATGAATATTTTGTGAATAATTTTATATCGATTTCTCTCCGAAAATATGTTATTCAATATTATTCATACAACATGTAAATACTTGTATCCAGTGGCGTATTTTCGGGGAGGAAGTGGTTATCGTATCTCGAAACTCCCAGAGAAGAAATAAGGTTCAAGTTATAAATTAATCGCTACGATGATGCAGAGAATGAGAACATTAATTTGTATACATTGTACATTAAGTTGTAAATAATTCTTTATTTGTATTTATAATAATAATAGAATAATAGAATTTTTAATTCATGCCTTATAAGTATTTTTATAATATTATACAATAGCTAATTCATTTTTAATTAATTTTTTAAAAAAAAACTTTAAGCCCCAACAAAAATTTGAAAATACACCACTATTTGTAACTATACGTCTAACTTTTCTATATTCTTACGTAAATGTAGATAATTTTTTTTTAACTGACATTTTGTCGTACTTGCTTGATTTGAATCATATATTTTCTGAGACAGCCTGATACCTTTATTAGGTACGAACATAGCGACTGGTACCGAAGTAATGTCCTCCTCTTGTCTAATCGTTTTAGCTTTTTGGCCAATTGCGAATCTGCAAGTATGGAATATAGCCATATAGTTAATGTCCTCCTTTTTGTACCATTGTATTAGGTATATTTTTCATCAACAAAAAACAACATCCGACCGTTTTATCGTACCAACGGTAGACGTACATATTAAATTTGATTCTTCTAGAATCCTTTTTGTTACCTTTTGTGTAGCTGGTCGACTGCGATTTTCCTGTACTTGTCGGAATCGATCTGCGTGTTCATTATGTTTCTTCTGGCTTCATCGCGATTTCCAATGTAGCCGATTGGAGTGCAGCCACATAATTCAAATGTGTGAATAAAAATAATTAAAAAAATTAAAATTTTAACCAACATAATGAATGATTTGCCGCACAATTTAATAAGGAATAATACAATAAATCGAACAGCTTGTGTTAATTGCGTGGATATCGAATGAAATTATAAATAAAACGTTTTTTTTTTTGTTACCGTACGATTTCTTAAACTGAATAAATAAACGAAATCACTCAATTAGCTAATATCATTAAATGTGTATTAGAAATGAAATACGATTTTAAAAAAAACACAACGCATTATATTTAGAGACGTTGTTTATTAATTCTTATTTGATTGAAAACCGATTTTGGGTAGCAACCGTTATTGACCAGATATTTATTTTAATCATTTTTATGCATTTTTTTTTTTTGCAATTTCGTTTTTTTAATGCCCTCACTTGATTAATAGGGTCGAACATATCAAAAGTACGACTGTCAAGTGTATTAGTACGACCAGTGATAATTTATGCATGCAAGATATGGCTCACAACCCAGAGATATTAAAGAAGACTTTCTATTGTAGAGATAAAGTTCCTCGGGAGAATCTACAGGTCTAAAAGGAACGAAGACGAAACATACGAAATTAGGTTTAACTGGGAACTACAGGAATTATTCAGAAAACCAAATTTAATAGCATAAATACGACGCAAGAGACTGGGTTGGCTTGATAATGTAATAAGTATTAAATCAATAACAATTGATATACTAAACTAAACTCCGCAGGGAAGGAGCCGATTGGAAGACCCAAATATGAGATGGACTGACAAGATCAAGAAGGAACTAAAACAACTAGAAATATACAGTATTAATAAATTAGCTCTGTATTAAGACAAATAGAATGAAGATTGTTATAGAAATAGCTTGAAAAAAAACTAAAAAAAAAAACTAAGTTTTATGGTTATTCAAATTCGAAATAAAAAGAAAATCTAAGAGTTATAACACGGAAATAAATGCAAATAATATTAATGAAATCTTATCTCGCCTTTGTACGATATTACATTTGGATTTTCTGCCGTAATACATCTGATCTGGCTCGGTACCATCATGTTCATTGCGTGCGATTTTTCCACCATTTTCCGTATCCGCGAAATTTTGACTCTGACAGCCGCATTGACAGGTCGGTGCGTGACGAACAGCAACTTTTTGTTGATACGCGATGGTGCGGGCTTCTTGATGACTATTCACCATCTCGATTTGACGTCTTCTCAGCATAACCATATCAATTCGGCGGCGACCGGCTTTGGTTGGATTTTGGATCAAATATTTTTGGTTCTTCCTTGGTGGTGGATTTTGAGATGCTATTGTAATACATATTATATTGCCTTGACGTTTAATATTTTTGGATTTTTAAATATTTTAGAGCTTCTGGTAAAAACTTTAAAGTTCGAAAATTACAGAAATAACAACAATCAAATTAGTTAAAATACCATAAATAACAATTTCAAACAAAATATAGTTATGAAAGTATCTAATAAGATTTTTTTTGCCTAAATATTATGTATTTGTCCACGAATGGTAGTTTTTCACTACGAAAATGTGTTTAATTTACTTATTCATATTACATGTAAGTTACGCATTATTATCTGTACCCTTACCGGACAGTATGTTCTTGTCTTTCGATTCTTCTTTAAACGTACTTGCGTGATTCGAATCGTATATTTCTTTAGTCAGTCCGACGTCTCTATTGGTAACGAAGATGTCGTCTAGTATCTGAATGATGCCGTCTTCTTGCCGGCCTTGTTCACTTTTAGCCTTTGGGCTTTATACATGGACAAATCTACATGCATAATTATACAGTCACATATTCATTTTTATTACTTGAAAGTTAAAATGTAGAATAGGTAATGCGAAAACTTAAAATACAATAGTAATTAATAATTATGGTTGATTTAATTTGTAGGTAGGTACAATGTACATGATAAAAAGTATTGAGTTGGAGTTCGAGTTCGACTTAAAATCATAATATGTTCGGTTCGGTTCGGTAGAAAATATGAAGGTTCGGTTCAGTTCGAGTTCGAAAAAAAATTTAAAGTTCGTTCAAGTTTGGTTCGATTTAAAAAATCAGGGTTCGACCCATCACTACTTTAAATAGATGATCGACTACTGCCATATTTTTGTTATCTTTGGAACCGGTCCGCGTATCCTCTGCAACCAGTGATGGCGCCAGGGGTGGGCCAGAGTGGGCCGAGGCCCACCCTAAAATCTTCTCAGCCCCCGTTTGACCCACCCTGTAGATTCTAATGTATTTTTGCTTAGAATTACATGTGTTTATGTTTATGAAACAGATAACATTTCACTGCTATCAATATGGGAATAATGTTTCTATTTTTAGAATTATTTTCGAATAGCTACCTATACAATTATATATATACATGGAGATACGGATAACAACTTAATATTTGATGTTTTGGCGAAAATCAATAATACATTTTTATATTATCAGTAGTTGAGTAGTGAGTTGTGGCAGCGTAAGCGCACCATTGTGTGTTTTCATAATTTATGCTATTATAATCTATTTTATCCGTTCTTCGGCTTCTTTAACGTTGTTTTTTTAGTGAACGTTTTTTTGTTTCAATATTTTTTAATTTAACTAATGACAATTGACAGTAGTACATTACTGTCCTTTGTCTATTTATTTAAATATTTCCTTGACATAATTAAAAACACGGAAGAATCAGAATTTAAACAATTAAAATTAAACAAATTCGACCAATAACATCTTTCTTTTCTGCTCAAAAAAAAGTGCTGTTAGATGCAGATACGTCAAATTATTCTTGCGATATTGATTTCGATAATTTATATGATTATATGATTTATATTACAGTGAAACCTCTATATAGTGGACAGCCACGGGGAATTAAAAATTGTCCACTATAGAGAGTTGTCCACTATTGAGAAAACCTATTATGCGCATACATTTTTGCCGGGGAATTTAGAAGTGTCCACTATTGGGAAGGGTCCACTATTGAGAGGTGTCCATTAATAGAGGTTTCACTGTATTATAAAATTATTTAAATGTTTATTAGAAATTAACTATAAATAATCAATTTTACCCATATAATTTATTTTAAAAGATATATTTAAATTGTAGGTACAGAAACTCAAAATATTTATCCTATTTCAGTTCAAAAAAATGATATACCATATACTACAAGTTAAGTTACAAAACTAAAAATAATTTAATATGAAATATTTATTCTTATTTCTTATACAGAATGTCTTACAAGGACTATATAATATATATTATAAAATTTCTCGATTTTTGAATTGTTGATAAAAATGTTCTGATTTCTAAGGAAATAATGGTAGTTTAATAATTAAATTGGATATTATAATTGCAATTATATTTTAAAAAATGTATGCAAAAAATATTTTAAAAATTACATTTATTTACTTCAATCTTTTGTAATTTCTTATAGTATAGTGAATGAAGAATTAGAAAAAGCCGATAACTCACTTAGCAACATTGATAGTGATGATTTGAATAGGTAAATATTTTAGAAAATTACAATAATATTTATATATACCCTCCAACCTATCTATTTTTTAATTTTAATTCCAATATTTTTTTTTATTATTTATTCAAGTGATGATAGAACTGATGAAGTCAACATTTCTGATCCATTATGTCATTGTCTGCGCCGTGGCGGTTCTTACAGCTGTGGCAGTTAACCACCAAGACTCGCATTTGGTTGCGGGATTGGTATATTGAAGTCCGATCGTACGATTCGACGTTGATGATTAAAAAACAGCAAAGACATACAATGAATGCGCGTTACGCTTAATAATTATAATAATAATAAGAATAAAAATATGCAAATATTGAATTTATGAGGTGCCCCAAAGTAATAATAATTAAAAAATATTTATAATATAAAAGATCATTCACTGATCATAGGCTTTTTACATATAATAATAATAATTAGTGATTTGACTATCACCTGACGGTGGAAATTATGGACATCACTCTTGATACCATGGGAGCCGGATGGGAGCTGCAGACAAGTAATGATGAAACAGCACACACGAACCGGTAACAACACGATGCACCCACCGGTTTGAACAGCGACGGCGAGGGCGCACACACGTTAATTAGTCACAGTAGCGGTGAGGACGCACCTACGTCAAATATAACGGCGACGACGAAAAGGCGTACACGCGTTAATTGGTAAAAAACTAAAATCGCGACCGCAGGCTGAAAAACGTACACAGGTCGAGGTGCACCACGACGCGAAGAAGGAAAAGTGAGACGAAAAAAAGTCAAGTGCAGTGAAAAGTCGCGAGTCACGGCTGTACGTCTCTTCAGTATCGTCGCGCATGATAATCGGTGAGACTCGAGGTGGACTGTGATAGGCAGTGACGCAGGGATCGGGACAGACCGATATCGAACTTCCTTGGACAAGCGAATCTGGTGGCACGAGTGCCGGTGGCGCAACATGTGCGGCTCGAACAATCACGATGCAGAATTTGTGGACTTCAACAAGCCTCAACGTTTTGGTAAAATTCCTAGGCCTAATGACATATCCCAAATAATAGATGACGATCCATTTCAACCAAAATTAAAGAATTTTACAAAGACGGTTTATGGTGCTGATCGAACAAACAGGGCAAAGAGTTTTCAATCAAGCTGGTATGAACATTATATAATAATATATTATTGAAGAATGCCCAATTTATGAACAATTCCGCACACTTCTCAACCTTCCATACGACATCAAAGAAGCACTCAATGCAGAATCAACTTTAAAAATCATCAAGTTCATCATAAAAATCGATATTATTAATAAAATATATAATAATTATTATTAAAAGATTGTGGTAAATTATTTAATTTATCTAAAATCTTTTGATCACTTTCAAAAGATTGTAAATATTAAACGTGTAAAAAAAAATGTTGGCTTATAACTTTAGCTGTTGGAACCTGTAAACCTTTTAAGGAAAATAAAAAAAAAATTATGTTTGGTTTTAATATATTTTTGAATAATATGACCAGAAGTTAATATGTTCAAATCGTTAAATTTCCAATAAATATGTATTAGTCTTAAGAATCAATAATTTAAATAAAATATTTAAGAAAAAAACATAAACAATATTTCACCGTATTATTTTCACCACGTTTTGAGAAATCTCTATAGTTTCTATTTCTGTATTTTTTGTATAATATATTATATACATTTCTATGACGTGGGTGTTCGATTAAAAAGCGCCAAATGAAAATACGTTATTCCGTATTTCTAACACGAAAATAATACACCGCCATAAACACCGTACAATTTATTCTAAGTTATTTTCGTCTCCTTCTGTAGCATAAATCAAAAATTCATAATACAAAAACACAAACCATATCCTTAACAAAACTATCGTCATAATTATATCATCTACTATAATTAACTAGGTACTTCCGATGAAGCGTTGTTCACTAGGCGTCGCCGATTCAAACACGGAAAAAGCCCTTGCAATAGTCTTATAGAAAACTGACTAACTTCTCAGATTGATCATTGAGATAACTTTAAACACATAAAAAACAAACATCGAATACCTACGTGTGCAGTGTGAATGTGTTCGTGCCTGAATATTATGGCTAATAAAAACAATATTATCGTATAATTTTTATGATTATACAATGAACAAAATATTACTGCTAAAAACCCGGTTTTACCCAATATGTTATAGTCAAAGATTTATGTTTTTGGATATACATTTACTATTGATACGAACTTGGTGCACGAAAATAAAATAATAGACATCGAATAAGTATCGATATGATTGTTATGTGCGACTAAATAACGTATCATATGATTGACTTGATCTTCATGCAGTATAACTTAGAGCTTAAACCAATCCTAATGGTAGATCATATATTGTAAAAATGTATTTCTACAATTTTAAATTTGAGAAAGATCGATTGTAGTAAAAGGCTAACATTAGAATTGCATTTATAGGACATTCCATAATAGCCTCTTATCTAACAAATGGATAAACAGCATTTGAAAAATTCGAAGGAATATTCCATAGAACTAAGTGAAAATAAATCGGTAAACTGTTCAATGTTGTTTTAAAAATTTAATAGTAAAAAAAGTTTGTTATTCTTTGATACACACATAAAAAGATTAAACTACACGAACTATGATTCATTTTTGTTAATTACTTCCAAACCATATTTTTTTTTATTGATTTCTAGTAAATTTCTAGTATAATCATATAACAATAATAATAATAATAATAATAATAATAATAATAATTATTATTATTATTATTATTATTATTATTATTATTACTATTATTATTGTTTCTATTATTATAATTAAATTTAACTAGTAAATATCAGTACTTCAAGATTATTTGGTCTGATTTTTTTTTTACCATGATGTTAAAAAAATTATTTTTAGAGAAGTATATTTTTAAACACGATGGTTGAACTATTCATTCTGTTTTAAAATTTATTTTACGTATAATTGTTTCGCTGATATACACATTTTTGATGCTAGAATCTATATTTTTTGAGCGACGTAATGTATTTTTTTTCGTAACAGACAATATTATATCATTGTTAATCTAATAAAATGTATTCAATTGTTTTTATTTATTTATTATTTATTATTTATTTATTTATATTTATAAGATTGTCTTTTTAATATAAGTTTTAAATAATTTAACATAAAAAATGTCTTTGTTTTTTTTTATTATTTAATTTTTTTTTTTAGCAATGTAATCAATGTACTCTTATGCTCAGATCTGCCAATAATAAAAATAAAAAACACCAACAGAAACAATTTCAGTGAAAAATAATAATAAAAAGAAGAAGCTCTAAGACGTTGCCTACACAAAAAAATTACACATTCAAAAATAGTTATAGAGGCGTGCTATAATTCTTAATCGTAGTACCAAATGTATGATATGTTGTAGTATGTTCATCGTAACATGTGGTTTTAATTTATTATTTATACAATTTAAGTTCATTTTGAGAAAAATAGTAGGTATTTGTTATAATCATTGTTATCTAATATATATTTGAAATGATAAATAATTTCAAATTCACGTTCTGCATACAGTTAAGCGTATTGTAGTACTTAAATGAATCAAACAATATAGTCAAATGCATTTACCATTATGTATATTTTTTAAAAATAAACGATAAACAAATACGCGCAATACGCTCGAAATGTGCATATTTTTTATTCTTTAAATTTGATTGTATGTAAATTTACGATGATATAAAAAATTTGCTCAAGCTTATCGATTATGCGAAACGTAAATTTACTACGTTATACGCTTGTAAATAATATATACAAGTCAAATATACAGTACGGTATGGCCACCTAAAGAGGTATATTTGACACTTCTGCATAATGATTTCAACAAAATGTGTATTTTTAGATTTGAGAATTGATATTTTAGTAGCAGAAAAAAAATTGAATCTTAAATATTTTAAAAATGTTTATACGAATATTTTTGAAATTTTAATTAGAAGATAATTTATCCTTAAACTAAAATAGATGATATAGTATTTTTAGATTTAACCTTAGAATAAATACGACGTATTTTTGATTGAATAATTTATAAATGGATGTCTGTTCTTTATGGAATATACTTAACATTCAAATGAAATAATTTCGCCCTGGGCGCATATATTCTATATGTATGTGTCACTGTTAGTGAGTGACGCTAAAATAAATTTGAATTCGCTAAGCGTCCAACACATGCCTCTTGGTCCCTAATTTTACCACTGATGACCTTTTATAATGTTAATAATACGAAATATATTTAATACGATTGGTAATAATCGTTAAATTTTAATATAAATTTATTTTGTCACAATATTACACTAATTTTAACAGTAATGACATTTTGTCAATTACATTATAATACTATTCGAATAGTCTAATACTGAAACCAATATCCAAAAAAAAAAAGTTTTAGGAATATTTTAAAAAGTATTCGAATGTTAACCAAACGTCAGATTTTTGATCGAGTTTTCTCTGATTCGTTATTACTGTTATCTTCACTTTCTTAATCCGTTTCAACCAAATAATCAGATTTACTGTTATTATTAGAATACCAATATCATTTTTGTTTAAAATATTATAAAACTGTGATAAAAGTAAAAATGTTATAATTATATGTTACAACAATTATTACGTCAAATGTATTTCATATATTATGAACGTTATAAAATATAAAAATTAGTGTCGTTTGCATCCTAAAAAAATATGTATAGTCTTACGTTTATAAAATGCCTGTTTTTTATTTTAGCTTCTATCGACTTTTTACAATAATTACCTTATTACTAAGTAGCCAAAAGAACATCAGTGCTCGGGTGATCGAATGCTTTGACTTACGATTATACCGTAGTCATAGGTGTGCGTACGAGAGATACCTACTAGGTGTGCCCGGGAATCTTCTGAAATGTTGTAGATGAGGCCCTACAATTAAAGTCTAAGAGTAAGGGACCTGTATTTAATATAACAGTTATAATTGATTGTAAAAGTTTAAATCATAAATAATTGAAGAAAATATATAAGACTTAAGAAAAACATATTCATTGGCTCTAATATACCACAGTATTAAATAAAAAACTAAAGTTATGTATATTTAAATATTGTAGCTTATTAGATAACCTACAGGTTTTGTTAAGATAGGGTACTAAAGTATTGTGGGCACCCCCTAAAATATAGGTCTGCGCATGCCTATGGCTGCAATATATATGGCCTAGAGTTTAGTTTCTTTTACTTTTTACTAGTCGATATATTAGTATAGTATATAACAAATATTGTTTTATATTTCTTACAAATTGTTCTTAAAAATAAATATTTAGTACAGTATTATAATTGTCGCGTAGACACAAAAGTTAGGTGTGAGTTTTGCTTACGTGGTGTCGGTGGCCGATCAAAATATTCTATCTACCTACTTTGGGGCCGATTCCGCGAAGTCGGACATTTCAGAACGTGGGAATGAAGACGGCGGCGATGGCGTCGACGACCAGTTGTTATTATCGTATATCGATCATTGGATCTACTTAGATCATACGACCCCTGCAGCGCTGTACCGTACATACATTATCCATATTGCTCACCGCCTCCGTGTATTGGCTACGTATTCGTCGATTTCGTTGTCTGGAGATACGCACAAAAATCACTAGTAAGGTACATTTTTTTTGATTTATCGATCTAGTTCGGTCAGAATTAAAACGTAAATAAAAAATGTTGACCGCATTACTCGAAAAATCTATGGCTTAAGTATAGGGGTTCAATAGAACACAAAATTGAAAATCATGACAAATATGCTTATATTACGGCTTGATGGCACACATTTATTATTAGTCCGTTATAAATTGTGTAAGATTTGAATAATATACATAGGTAGCAAAAATATCAATAATCGCACAAGGAAAAATATCATGGATATTTGGTTAGTAGACTCAAGAGTAGTTTTTATAAATTTAATTTTTCATAGGATTTGGATAACATTAATTATTATATTTAAATGATGCATCTGCAATTGAATATTGATTTTATAAAAATTTTAATTAAAAACCAATCAGAAGGACATCTGCAAATTATACACCTACAATGATTTATTGAATATTAGTTTCTACAATTGGGTAGTTGTGCCATATAGGTTGTTTGCTCTTAAATATAGTGAAAACGTGGTTAGCAAAGTCTATATAAAACACAAACTAAACGCATAAAACTTAACTATTACAATATTGTTTACCACTATAATGCATTTTTTTTTTAAAACATAAATCATAAAATGATTAGGTATGATTTGTATAGCCAAAGATAAAATAAAATAAAAGTATTTTTGAAATTTATTTTTATCCAAATATAAAATATAAGTACACAATATATGTGTATATTTTATGACATCAGGATCAAACATTATTCTTATACCAATTGTCATTGTAAATATACAAAATCGATTATTATTTGATTTTTTTTTTTTCATAAGATTCGTTTTTAATATTTAAAAGTACCTACGATTACCCTGCATTACGTGAATTACGACAATAGGCGACTGAATTCTCAAGATTTTTTGTAGAACCAACGATCATTCTTTTATTTCCAAATCGTTTAAATAGTTGTACCTACTGACTGCAACATAAAAAAAAAATCGAATCTTATTGTTGTATATATAGTAACTATAGAATAATAGTACAAACACTCGATGGCATATTATTGAATAGTTTACGATTCTAATGTTATGCTAAAAGTGATCCAAGACAATGATTTTTGATTTCAGAGCAAAGCGAATGTGCAATGGGGTCTATACATAAATTTTCAATTGAACTCGACGAATATTACTATATAACGATTGTTTAGATAAACGCTAGATAAAATAACATCAACATATACATAACATTAAACCGGAACAACAAATCACTGTGTTCTATGTATATAAATTGTATAATCCTACGTTGCATTAATGTAAATGTATATACATGCCGTGTTGTGTCGGTGCGACGGTTGCATAATCGGCATAGTCTAAGAGTCTATAGTCTAGACAATGCGATTTAGAGTACGCATTGGTCAGACGTCAGATATAGACTATTGTTACTTTAATTGGAAAATAGAATGATACTTTTTTTTTTGCGAGATGCATACGAATAATATCGGTCTATCGGTCGAAACGATGCAGACAATCGATATCGTATGCAAAAACAGTAAAAAAAAAAAAAAAACAACCTAGTAAAACAAAAAACAGTCAAAAAACAAAGCTAGACAGTGTAGTAAAAAATATGGATTGTTATTGGAATACGCACTGAAATATTTCGCCTACTGACATCTAGACAACCTTGTTTTCGTTTACTTTCTATGACACTATTAATAGTTACTACATTTAATATGTTCCATACAACCTATAACATAATAAGAATCTATTGCATAATTTTAGACACATCTCGTAGACGGTGCGCTCAGACATTGTCTGCTATAAGACCAAAACAACAAACAAATGATTGCTAGGATATGCAGAAAAATCAAGTATTCAATTGCATATTCATGACTGAATCGTTTTTCAGCAGAATTTACACGGAATTCCCGACGTGTTGTTGAAACGCAAATAAGCGATCTTAAATCGTTTCATGAATTTATAATTGTTAATTTGTCGGTTCGGTACGGGTCTGTACGGTGCGGTATCGGTCTGTGGATATCGGGTTCAGTGTGAATCATCCTTAATGCGTTACATATTTATAAGACAAGATATATCGATAATTAAGGAACTTTTATTGCTTGGATGCATGTTTAATTTGTCCATATATATGGTTTTTTTTTTTCTTAATTTTGTAATCTATTCAATATAAGTACATTAAACGTAAACGATAATAAGGATATAATGTAGAGTTTGAGGACTTGGATTGATATGATTAATGCGATTAATATAGAAAACTATTTTAAACGAACAGCATTTTTTTTTTTTTTTTTTATAATTTACACGTGAGCAATCGGTGGACTTACATTCTAGAAGATTATTTTTAGTTTTAACTCGTCGAAATTTAAATTGTTTGAAATCAACTTTATTACATACTAGAATTTTTAGTGTATTTTTATTTGCTGATTTATAAACAAAAATAACATATTGTTATATTTAAAAGCATCAGAAAACTGAAAATAAAAATGTTAGGTGTATATAAAATTATAACTAATTTTATTTATAAACGTATACAGTATGATCACGATAGGTGGAAACACTCAATAACTATGTGCACGCTTCATATATTTCAATTCTGATTTTTTGGCAAACCAATAAACATTATTATACACATTTTCAAATAATTTTTGTGACAGTTAATTTTGGGCAAGCGCACAATAACTTTTTTTTTTTAAATGGCATGACCTATTTTTGACCACGAATTTTAGTGGTTGAATTTCTTTTCTAAGTTAAAAAATGGCCGAGTTATAGCAATTTGAATTTATGTTATTTGCACGGGTATAACAGATTACAAAATACGTCGTTAATAATAATAAATAATTAAAAATAAAAATAGCTAATCCAATTTATGAAACACCTGTTTATCTATTATGTTTATCTTTATTAAACTTGTCTCAGTAATTGTATTGTCGTTATAAAATATAAATAATATCATACGGGAATAGGTACCAGTTATAATTCAAAAATTGTTCACAGTCCATATCATTCTGCAATAAGTGCCAGTAACTAATAAGAAATATAAAATTTATATTTTATGATTTAAAACCAGATTTAATGCTTATCTATTAGTTATTATAAAGAATTTGGAAAAAATTGACATACTTATTACATATTGGGAATGCCAAAAAAATACAAGTCTCTTGCCAAAGAAACCTATATGATCTTCATTATCCGAGTAACTATGATTGAACAATAAATTTAGTTTTCTCTGCTTGATTTCTTATCAAATAAATGTTCTTTTTTTTTAACTCTTATGAATAAAAATAAAAATAATTTGAAAAACTTTTGTAAAAAAACTATATACGATTAAAAAACCGGATGGGCCTCGCTCTGCTGTACAGTTGGGGGTAGAGTGCACCTCGTTTATAGGATAGGTCATTATTCCAATGGATTTGTTAAATTTGAATTCAATGATAGGTATCATTGTATACGAAAAACGATTCTGAACGGAGATGATATGTTAGTCTAGAATATAATAAATTGTTATTTATAAATATTGTAATAAGTATATTTTTTTTAAAACGAAAAATTTAAAAAAATCGAAAATATAAATAAGTCAAAATATGTCAAAATACTTTGAAAACTTAACCATGTATAGAGAACGCCAATGTATAGATTTGGTGAATATTTCAAGTTGTTGCAATTTTTGGTTTTTGAGTTAGAGCATTTCAAAAAAATGTAATTTGTAAAAACGTGATTTTGCGTAAAATTTCCTGTTTTTCATAATTGTTTTATCGTTTTTTCCGATTTTTTTAAAAAGTATTGAAAAAGTTGGATTTTTTACTCGTCAAAGTAC
Source organism: Sipha maydis (assembly GCA_034509805.1). Lineage (NCBI taxonomy): Eukaryota > Metazoa > Arthropoda > Insecta > Hemiptera > Aphididae > Sipha > Sipha maydis. The sequence goes on from JASXSY010002987.1 coordinate 55,135, forward strand.
CATCTACATTCACTTTCCTTTCAGAAAAGTTGCTGTTTAAGCAAATCGAAGCATTTTTACTGCCAAAAAAGGTGTCGTCAGACACAAAAAAAAAAACACACATCATTGTAAAACCAATAGATTCCATCACTCCGTTCAGAATCTAAAATGTAATATCAAAATGTGAGAGAATTACGTACAAAATTACATACATAAAGATATAATGTTCCTTTATTAAATATAGATTATTTTGTATTAACCAAAATTTGGTTATCTAGTGATATTTCGGTTAATGAGCTTGGTTTTGATCAGGTGCGGCTTCAGAGACTTACAAATGGGGGGGGGGGGGGGGCATTTTTTCAGCCATCGCTAAATTGCAAAGGGAACTTAGAGGGGACTAGAGTTAGAGAATATTCTAACCTGGAACCTGTAAGTGATAACTGATAATAGTTTCTCCAAATGAATACAGAGTCCGACTACGATCCTATATTATGATACACACCTCATATTAATGTCATATGGTTTTTTTAGGCCGCCAAATAAAATTGTTAGCTAGGTAGGTAATTAAAATCAGGATTTAACAGTTCACAAGAACAAATATGTAAAAACTTAAAAACTTAAAAACTTAAAAAGCTGGAGGGGCATGGCCCCAGTGCCCCCCCCCCTTGGAACCGCGCCTGGTTTTGATAACTTTAATATTTTTCGTGTTGACCGAAGAGATAAGACTAGTAATTGCTCCAGAGGTGGCAATTTTATGATTTGCGTGCTTAAATGTTATGACTCGAAAACAATTAAAGTCCCTGTAGATAGTACTGAACAACTCTTTAGGTCGCTTCCAGTACCGTCGCAAGTTTTTGCGAGGCCCCAGGCAAAAGCAGTACAATTTCCTTACATCTAAAAACATTAGACTATTCCGACTTTGCACATGGACCCCCGAATTTATTTTAAGTGCGAAGCCCTACGCAATTGCCTGAGTTGCCTGCTCGCAACGACGGCACTGGTCGTTCCACACTATGCGCGTTTCGTATTTTTCGTTTCTTGATGTTTCGCAGTATTCTGTAATGTTTTGTGACTATTGTTGTTAAGTTACGTCCGGCCTCTTTCACACAGTCCGTTTCTTTAACGGTAACGGAAACGGATCGGATAAAAATGTCCGTATATATAAAAAAGAATTTTGTCCGTTGGTAAAAATGGATAATGTGAACGGACTGTATAAATAACTATCTTATCTTCTCCGTTTTCTTATCCGATCCGTTTACGTTGCCGTTAAAGAAACGGACTGTGTGAAAGAAGCCGTGTAAACATACAGGTGGTTCGATGTGGTTCGATTCCACAAAAATCGGAACTTTTTAAATTCATCGATAAATGATCACACTAGTTCATCACTCCACTCGGACATGACGTGATGAATACTAAACTAAATAGGAAACGAAATTTTATTCAACACTATATCGTCATATCGATAATTGTTGATATTGATGGGGTGATATACATTTACTATCCGATTTCATTTATCCAAAAATAATAATATATTGTTCACGAAAACATGCTCAACGCGAAACAACACGAAATGTCACGAAACAATACGAAATTATTTTTTCGTGTCCTTTGACTTCGTTAATTTACCGCCTCGGCCGCGAAACACCGTGCATCAGTTTTCTCGAAAAAATTGTTCGTGAAAAAGTCATACACACTTTTCACGAAATTCATTATTGAAAGTAGGTGCACGCATATACAGAGTCTTATTAGAATGTATGTGTGTTCCTTGTTTTAAATTATGATCAATAATTGTTCAATATTTCATAGCTAATCGAACGGAGCTCTTGAAAACAATTATTGACAAGAATTTAATATTTAGTATAATAATTAATAAGATAAAATGTATGTGTTGGATCAAAGGTTGGATGAAAATCCGGGTTTTTGGTTGAAGTTGAAGCGTGTGTAAAATTCACATAAACAAAAAGATGTGTGAATTCTGTACCATTGCACAAACAAGACATTGTTAATCGCAGATTTTTATCGGGCCAAATATTATCCTCCCGATTGCTATTGTTTTTGATATATTTTAATATTAATTTTTATTCTTTTTTCAGGGAAAAATTGTGTGGTTGCGTAAACTTCCAAACAGACTTGTAAATTTGCATTCGATGTCCCGGATGTCCTTGACTGATAAACGATCGAGTTTCTTGACCAATAATGTTAAGATTGTTTTTAAAAAAAGATACGCAATACCTACTCAAAATATCTAAAATTAGACATATACATTTTGCTGTAAATTATAAATAGAAATGATAAGTCTTTAAACATTGTATTAGATATCACTTATGTTTTATTCATGAATTCTTAATACTTATTTTTTAAATTTGACGACTTCATCTTCATAATTATGTCAATCTTTATTTAAATGCATATAAACCAGTTTTATTCAAGAGAGCAGTCAAGTATGATAGAGAATTAGTATAATATATATTAAACCATTTAGTGTTTTATATTAACTTATTTTTTTATAAATGTATTCATTGAGATTAACATAATAAAAGAACAACAAAAAAATGAATTATAAATTATCTATATTTTTAAGCAAAGCGATGACGGCAGAAAGTTAAGAATTAAGACATCAACCAATTAATTAAGTAACTATATATTACAAATTTTCCTCACAACTAAAATGTATAATTAACTCTATAAAAAGGTTTTAAATTATCGCATTAGATATATTACATTATATATCTACATTTTTCAGCAATGGGAAAAATAGCCATTTAAGTATATGTTTCTTAATATTACAGATCTTATTTAAAAAAATATTTAATTTTAGATTCAAAGCCATAGAATTATAATATGAAGGTGTTAGATAATTCACAATTTTCTTTTTAATATTTTTTTGAATCTAAGTGTAACACGGTGTATAATACAGATAAAATATTATATTTGTATTAGATTTTGAACGGAGTGATGGAATCTATTGGTTTTACAATGATGTGTGTTTTATTTTTTTATTTTTTATTTTTGTGTCTGACGACACCATTTTTGGCAGTAAAAATGCTTCAATTTTCTTAAACAGCAACTTTTCTGAAAGGAAACTTTGTGACTTTGGCAAGTCAAAAATCAAAATTTTTCAGTACTTTTTAAAAGCGTCGAAAAAAACGATAAAAAAAACGATAAAAAAATTACGAAAAAACAGAAAATTTTACGCAAATCCACATTTTTTTAAAATGCTCTAACTCAAAAACGAAAAACTGCAAACACTTGGAATTTTCACTAAATCTTTATATTGGCTTTTTCTATACATGGTAAGTTTTTTTTTTAATATCTATAAAATTTATTTGGCTGTCCGAAAACTCTTGAAAAATTAATACAAGATATATTATAAGTTATACTTTTTGTAACTAAAAAATGTCGGAGATCGTTTCACTCAAATTTTTTTTATAAGTCCTTAAAGTTCAAATTTGTATAAAATATGTTTAAATCGCAATAATTTGAAAGTTATTTTGTAGTTGAAAATTCATAAAATCTTTTCTGTTTATACTTAGGGTTCAAAATTTTAACACTAGGTTATTCATAAGCTACTCTTCAAAAGTCTATAAAAAAATTTCTACCAGAAAATTTATGACCGTTTGAAATTCAAATTGTTACAGAATAGCATAAAATAGCGATTTATCCTCTTACCGATTTTTTAATATTTGTTATAATTCAAAAAGTATAAGTCACAGAAACTTGAAATTTTTACCAACTGTTAAGATTGGCATTTGCTTTATGTCGTATATTTTTCAAATATTATAACGATTTTTAAGCTACTTATAAGCATTTTAAATATTCGATTTTTTTTCATTTTTTTTTATTTTTTTTTTATAATCAATGATAAAAAAAATTTGGCTGATACAAGATACTTGAAAATTTAATAGAAGATTCCACTGAAGTTTTTTGAAATTATTGAAATCCATAGTCACAATTTTTGTTTATAAGCGTTCGAACAGCGAATATTGACATAAATGACATGTAAAACATAATATAATATATAATATTCTAGACTGACAAATCATATCGTTTTTTGGAATTTGCCCTAACTCAAAACCAAATAACACAAACACTTGAAATTTTCACAATATGTTTAAATTGTCTTCTATGAATGATTAATTTTCAAAGTATTTTAACTTATTTATCGACAATTTTAATTTTCGATTTTTTTAAATTTTTCGTTTCAAAATAAAATATACTTATTACAATATTTATAAATAACAATGTATTATATTCTAGACTTACATATCATTTCCGTTCAGAATCGTTTTTCGTATACAATGATACCTATTATTGAATTCAAATTATCCAATATATATAATTATGTATATATAATTAATCCATTATATAATATAACCTTTCTTATGAATGAGTCGCACTCCACCCCCAACTGTACAGCAGAGCGAGGCCCATACGGTTCTTTTTTTATTTATTTTTGTATATTTATTCAACTGATAAAATATATTTTAAAACAGTCATTCAATGATTGTTTTCTCTCATTCTAAAATACGATATTTAAAATATATATAAAATACATACCAATTTAACTGTTAAACTTTATCACGGCAGTTTAATTTAATAAATGTTTTCAATTTGTACATTTTCCTACAACTTATTAAATGCAGTAAAATACTTTCGGTTTGTCTTGAACTGTTTATTAGTTAACAGAATGAAATTTTCATTAAATGAATATTTAATAAATTCATCTGAATTAATTATAAACTTCAAAAATTATAATGGATTTTATAATGTTTTGAACATGGGGTAGGTAAACCAGTAACCTCATGTGTGACTATAATTTGACTATGAATGTATTAATAAAAGAGATACTAAGGTAATTAATCGATACATTAATAATTTTTGCGAATTTTTACAGGAATTGAGGAAAATATTTAATAACAAAATACGATTTATTTTATTTAAACAATTTAAAAAAAATCGATAAATTATAATATAGATTATATTACTAATTAATTTCTTAAGTTTTCATCTGAAATTGTATGTGTTATATTTAAGAAATTATTTTCTATATAATACTAATAAACAACATTGATAGTTACTGTCTAATAATAATTTTCGGCAATGAAATTGTCTTTAAGACAAATTCGGTTACATTGACACAATACGTGATGTTAGTATTAATTAATTATATTAATATAATTGTTCATTATCAGGTTGGTAATATATGCGTATAAAACGTATAAAATGATTAAAATGTATACATAATATGTTTTGTTTTGAAATTCACTCTTAAAAATGTAAAAAAGAACTGGATGGGCCTCGCTCTGCTGTACACTTGGGGGTGGAGTGCGACTCTTCATAGGATAGGTCATTATAATGGATTTGTTAAATTTGAATTCAATGATAGGTATCATTGTATACGAAAAACGATTCTGAACGGAGATGATATGTTAGTCTAGAATATAATACATTGTTATTTATAAATATTGTAATAAGTATATTTTAATTTGAAACGAAAAATGTAGAAAAAACTGTCTATAATAAGTCAAAATATGTCAAAATACTTTGAAAACTTAACAATGTATAGAAAACGTCAATATACGAAAATTTCAAGTTGTTGCAGTTTTTCGTTTTTGAGTTAGAGCATTTAAAAAAAAAAATCTATATTTTTGTCAGTCTAGAATATTATACATTATATTATATTTTACATGTAATTTTATGTCAATATTCGCTGTTCAAACGCTTATAAAAAAAAATTGTGCCTATGGATTTTAATAATTTTTGAATGACTTTAAGAACTACTTCTGTGGAATCTTCAATTAAATTTTCAAGTATTTTGTACGAGCCAAATTTTTTTTATCACCGATTATAAAAAAAAAATGTAAAAAAATCGAATATTTTAAATGCCTATAAGTGGCTTAAAAATTAATATAATATTTTGAAAAAAATATGACATAAAGGAAATACCAATCTTAACAGCTGGTAGAAATTTCAAAAATCTGCGATTCATACTTTTTGAATTATAACAAATATTTAAAATCGTTTGAGGATAAATCGCTATTTCCTCTAATTCCGGTAGACATTTTTTTAAAGATTTTTGAAGAGTAGCTTATAAATAACCTAGTGTTAAAATTTTGAACTTTAAGTATGAATAGAAAAAATTTTATGAATTTTTATCTACAAAATAACTTGCAAATTATCGTGATTTTTACATATTTCGTATAAATTGTAACTTTGAGCACTTATAAAAAAAATTGTGACATACGATTTTAGATTTTTTTTTATCAGTTAAGGAACAACTTATAAGAAACATTATATTAAATTTTCAAGATTTTCTGGTCAGCCAAAAAAATGTTATCGTTATTTAAAAAAAAAATACTTAAAAAAATTGAAAATTTCAATTGTCTAAAAATAGCTCAATAAAAGTCAAAATACTTTGAAAATTTAATGGTGTATAGAGAACGCTAATCTAAACAATTGGTGAAAATTTCAAGTATTTACATCGATTATTTTTTGAGTTATAGCAAAATAAAAAATTTGATTATGTCGAAAACTGGTTTTGCGTAAAAACTCCCGTTTTTCCCAACATTTTTTTAGGGTTTTTCCCGTCGCATTTAAAAAATATTGAAAATTTTTTACTTTTGACCTCCCAAAGTACCAAATAGATTCACTTTCCTTTTAGAAAAGTTGCCACATAAGGCAATCGAAACATTTTTACTGCCCCAAATCGTGTCGACAGACACAAAAAGAAAAACACACATCATTGTAAAATCAATACATTCTTCACTCCGTTCAGAATCTAAAAATTAAAAATATTTCCTATTTCAGATATGAAGTTAGGGTTTTAATTTTTATACATAGTAAAAACAAATTCGGTGAAAATATTATATATGCATGTTATATAATCAGGGATGGTAATATGATGAAAGTATAATATCCTACGGATAATACATATAAAGCATTTAAAATTGTATAAATAAAATTTTATAAATACCAAAGGACACAATACATTCACGACCAGATATAGATAATTATATAATAAATTTATAGTTCTACACCTGTGTATTTGTAATTTATATTTCCTTTTTTATAATTATTGTAAATTATAAATGTATTTTTAGTTATAAGTGATTTTATTTTTATACGGTATAAAACGTATATAAATATGTGATATATATTATACGTTTTATACGTTTGTATAATACGTGTTTTATATTATACCGTATTATACGTTTCAACTCTGTTCATTATTTAATAATTACATCATTGTGCAGCTCCTGACATCAAATATCGATGAAATTATTATCGCATGAAAGTGAAAAAAAAAACCGGATGGGCCTCGCTCTGCTGTACAGTTAGGGGTGGAGTGCACCTCGCTTATAGGATAGGTCATAATTATAATGGATTTGTTAAATTTGAATGCAATGATAGATATCATTGTATACGAATAACGATTCTGAACGGAGTTCATATGTTTGTCTAGGATATAATTCATTGTTATTTATAAACATTGTAAAAAGTATATTTTATTTTGAAACGATAAATATATTTTTCAATTAGGATGGGTTGGCAGTTGCATACAGCGATATAGTTTGTCAGTCTAGAACATTCTACATTATATTATATTTTACAAGTAATTTTATGTCAATATTCGCTGTTCAAACGCTTGTAAAAAAAAATTGTGCCTATGGATTTTAATAATTTTTGAATGACATTAAGAACTACTTCTGTGGAATCTTCTATTAAATTTTCAAATATTTTGTAGGAGCCAAATTTTTTTTATCACCGATTATAAAAAAAAATGTAAAAAATTCGAATATTTTAAATGCCTATAAGTAGCTTAAAAATCAATATAATATTTTGAAAAAAATATGACATAAAGGAAATGCCAATATTAACAGCTGGCAGAAATTTCAAAAATCTGCGACTTATACTTTTTGAATTATAACAAATATTAAAAATCGTTTGAGAATAAACGCTTTTTTATGCAATTTCGTAAATATTTAAATTTCAAACAGTCATAAAAATTTTTCCTCAAAGTACGGTAAAAATATTTTTAAAGATTTTTGAAGAGTAGCTTATAGATAACCTAGTGTTAAAATTTTGAACCTAAAGTATGAATAGAAAAAATTTTATGAATTTTTATCTACAAAATAACTTGCATATTATCGTGATTTTTACATATTTCGTATAAATTGGAACTTTGAGCACTTATAAAAAAAAATTGTGACTTACGATTTTAGATTTTTTTTTATCAGTTAAGGAACAACTTATAAGAAACCTTGTATTAAATTTTCAAGATTTTCTGGGCAGCCAAAAAAATTTTATCGTTATTTAAAAAAAAAATACTTAAAAAAATTGAAAATTTCAATTGTCTATAAATAGCTCAATAAAAGTCAAAATTTAATGGTGTATAGAGAACGCTAATCTTAACATTTGGTGAAAATTTCAAGTATTTACATCGATTAATTTTTGAGTTATAGCAAAATAAAAAATTTGATTATGTCGAAAACTGGTTTTGCGTAAAAACTCCCGTTTTTCCCAAATTTTTTTATGGTTTTTCCCGTCGCATTTAAAAAATATTGAAATTTTTTTACTTTTGACCCCCCAAAGTACCAAATATATTCACTTTCCTTTCAGAAAAGTTGCCACATAAGGCAATCGAAACATTTTTACTGCCCCAAATCGTGTCGACAGACACAAAAAAAAAAAAACACACATCATTGTAAAATCAATACATTCTTCACTCCGTTCAGAATCTAAAAAAATCTAAGAATAATTATTTAATATTTAATTAATATTAAAATGGATATGCTCTTTGTTGGTGTTTATGTCTTTGTCATCACGCCAGATATCATACTCGTCAAGTGAAAAGAGGTAAAATATATTCCTTAACAACGATTTGATTTTCATAGTAAATCATAGTATAATTTATGTAAATATTTCAATAAAAGCAGAATCAGTTTTACTATATTTTTGTCTAGGATTTCACCATGACTAATATCACAACCAAATCATTGTTAGGGGTACAGGGCATTTTATTCGTTTGTGTTGTGAATTGTATGACAATTTTCATGTGACAATCTATCTTTGGGTACCTACTCGACAACGACGACGATCGTGAAATTCAGTGTAACTAATAGGATTTTATTTTTATTAAAATTTTATTTCCGTGTTAAATATATCTGTGTTAAACACAAACCTATAGGTCCACCGTCTTTTATAGCAGGCTTTATTGTAAGGTGCAATAGGAAACTAACTGTGCATTAGGAAAAATAAAATATTTATTAGGATTTAATGAACATCTGCACTTGAATACTTAACTGCAGACTTGAGAAGTATATTAAAATTTACTTCACTGAAGTTATTTAAAATTAGACATGTATTATTTTATTACTTTAAATCATCGGTTTAGTTTATTATTCATATTTTATAATATTAATTTTTATAAATTATATAATTATAATATAAATATTTGTTAATTATTGTAATTATTATTATAAAGAATGATTTATAAAAATAGTAAATAAATATTATATAAATAGTTAAAAAATAGTCTATGAAATATAAATTAAAATAAATAAATATGAGATCAAATTGTTTGAATAATTGGTTAGTGAAACCAATATTGGCTCCTTCCTCGTCTTTGGATTCATCATCTGTTTATCAGAACCAATAAAATTAGTGTTCAGAGTGTGATATATATTTTATTTGTGCAGTTGGAAAAAATTCTTACAATAAATTCTGTTTTATAGGACCTAAGGCTACCAATTTTTTCGCAATGCTACCTTCTAGATCACAAATATAATACAAATTAAAATATTAAATTATTTTCAATGAATTACTTGAAAATTTAATTATTATTTAAATTTCAGGATCTATAAGTGATTTTAATGAATAATCACAAAAATATTATTATACATTTTTACAACAAAACGCTTTTGTACGCTTTTGAAAAGAATCCACAGTTTTTTTGAATTGATTGTGGCGATAAGTTTTTCATTCATAAAAATAGGTTAATCCATATACTGTTATAAATGATGCAAATCTATAATTTCATTTGAGGTAATAATGTGTATAATTTGCTAATAATAGATCGCAGTAGAATTATTCAGTTTAATATAAACTATTGCATAAATATATACACTTATTTATACATTCATAATTTTATTATTATCACTTTTGCATTCTATATTTACTCAGCAGTCCATTCATATTTTTTATTCAAAAAATATTAACTTATAATTCTAGTAAGCTGATTGTATTTACATAACCACATACGATAATATTGTGTAACAATATTAGTACTCATAAATATACTTAGTAATTATTAATTCATTTGAAATAATTTCAAATGATTAATTAAAAAAAAAAATAAAAGCCTTGGAAACTTAGTAACTATCTTTTACTTATAATGTATAGATTGATTATATCTACTAACTACTGGCTTATACCTATGAATACAATATTTGTTATAATATAATTAATAAAAAGAAACCAAATTTATTTAAATTAATGTATAACTTTTTTTTGGTAATTTACAAATTATTTATACTTAAAAATATTTTTATTTTTATTTTACAAATACAGTTATAAAAATTAATTTAAATTACAAATTATAAATACTGTATAGTTAATAAGTTTTAAACATTCTATTACCTTTTTCTAACAACTTTATAGAAGCATTAATTTTTTATTCTTAATAGTTATTATTAGAGGTGAGTTCATCTGTTCAAAATTTGAAAAATCGAACCGAACATTAGGTGTTTAGTTCGTGTTTGAAAGTCCAACCAAGTTAAAAATAACCGAACCGAACTTGAACAAAATGTTCGAACTCAAAGAAAATGTACGAACACCAACAAATTCTAAAGCTGTGTCCACACCTAACAAACGTTTGGGAAACCATTGTTTGTCAAACGTTTGCCGGAGTTTGACGAACATTCGTCAAACGTTTGTCAAACATTTTATCATGACAACAAACAAGTCTTCATAATTTATTTGTTCGCTATAAGTTTGCCAACAGTCGTGACAATGTCAGATTTAGAACAAGTTTAAATTAATTTTTCTTTGGACCACTTTTCATTCAATTTGTGACTAGGTAGTCGGTATATTATTTAAAACTATATAAATAAAAAGTACCACTCTCCGTGTGTGGTGCCACACGCAGACTTTATAGATATTATGTAGATATAACTGAGTTAATAATTATTTCAATAAAGGTACATCGGAGTACAAGTAGGTACAAACAAATACACAAAGTGTTTGCTTAGCAAGAAAACAAGTTTTCGACGATAACGATACTATCTGGGCATTGATTATTTCTTGTGCTATTGAATTATTTATGTGCTTGGATAATTATTTTATTTTTATACTACCTATATATAATTTATAATTTGTATTATAATCAAAGTTCATAATAAGCTGAACAAAATTAAAACCTAATAATAATATCGATTAATGATTATTGATTATTGTTATTGTCATTTATTATCAATGTTATTATTTATATCTTATAACCGTCGCTTCCCAAACGGCTCCCGTCAAAAAAGGTTTTACGAATAGGTCAATACCCAAACGGCTCCCGTCGAAAAAAATTTTACCAACAGGTCAATAACCTAACCGAAGAATTATATATATATATATAATAACTTATATCCAACTTATAACCAGGGTTCGGGACTTATAGCACTTAAAATCATTAAAATAAACACTTTGAAAAGCACTTAAAACCGTCAATATAATCAAACAAATAAGCATTTAAAAAACTTATATTTAAACAAAAATATTTAATTAAAAAAAAAATGATTTAAAATAGGAAATATAAGCAAAAATTTCTAAATTTTCTTTTTATACGAACACGATAAAGTAGTAGACATATTTTGAAACTGTGTAGAATATAAAATTAAAGATTACAAAAAATATTAAAACAAAAAAATTTAGTCCATATTTTAATTTTTTAATTAAAAAATCAAAAAACATAAATAAATCTTTATATTATAAAAAAAAGTTTAATTTTGAATTTCGAGACATTTTACCTTATTGTTTATGGATTTTCCAAGGCATTTTGTGAAAAATAAAATGTAAATAATATTTATAAATACTGTAATTATATATTATTAATTTACTTTTTATTTTATTATTATTTGTTCAACTATTTACTATTTAGTTACATTGTGAAAATTACATTTATGTTTGATATTTTAATTTTTAAATTAATGACAAAGAGTTAACAATAAAATATTAGATCTTTTAAATATGCATAGTTGCAAGTTCTTTGTAAGGTTTAAAATCTGAAATTATTTTATTATATTTTATTTATATAATTAATATAAAAAAAAATTGTGTAATATGATTCTAAAATCTACACTAAAAACCGATAAGTTTTCAATATTAAATGTTCGGTTAGAGTCGGTATTACACTAAATTGTTTAGTTCGAAGTATAATTAGAAAGTTCGGTTTGATACATTAAGGTTTAGTTCGAGTTCGGTTAGACATAATATTGAAAAGTTCGGTTCGAGACCATATTTTTGAGTTCGACCCACCTCAAGTTATTATAATACATTTGGTATAAACCAAATGTTGTAGTATTTGAATAACTAACATCAATTAAAATAAGCCACATCTGGCACTAAAGTCTTTTAGGGTTCAAGGTATATGCGTAAAATACGTGATCAGTTTTCGCTCAAATCGTACGTCGTATCCATTCCTAACGGACAAATAAAGACGTATAAGGAGTAGGCAATACACGTAGACGTATTATACGTAGGTATGATTGTTCACGCTTTACGTGGACTTAAATACTTGATCGGTATAAAAATATCGTCATATATAAAATATGATTAATATAAATCGTTAAATAACTCGATGAGTCACAACAAGAATTAAACGTGATTAACATAATCATAAACTATGTATTGTGTATCGTATGTCGTACACTAATAAGGTTATAACATTATCAGATTCGTGCTAATACTTATGATTCATTATATGTAATGATCATGTACTTAAAGCAAAATACGTTAAAAATTATGCAGAGTATCTAATATACATAATTAGGGTTGTAAAATGTCATGAAATATATAATTTGAATGAAAAATAAGAGTTTTGTTTCATTTCAGTAAAAAATATAATGCTTTATGTTTTCTTTATTATGCAATACTTTTTGTATTATTGATTGCACCAAATAGTAATAAAAACTAATTTTTATAAATTAGCAATTAACACCATATTTGTTTATAGTTATTATAATTTATAAATATTGATTTAAGAGGTAAGAGACCAAAAGTCATTGAAACACCTGAAGACATTTTACAAAATATAGATGAATTTATAAATAAGTTGGGACTACTGGCAATTACTCATCAGCTATCATATTATTGGAGAAATTTCTACTCAAAAAAATATATTGATACCTAGTGAGCTTAAAAGTTAAGCATATATTTATATAATTTATTGTGAATATTGTGAAACACACAATATTATACCAGCATCTGGAATTGTTTTTAAAGATAGATGTTATATATAAATATTATATATATTATATATATTATATATATATTATATATATTATATATATATTATATATAATATTATAGATATTATATATTAATAATAAATAAATATATATATATATATATATATATATATATATATATATATATATATATATAATATTAAATTATATTTATTTAATAAAATATAAAAATTAGCTCCTTTGCTTATTACTTATTATACGAATATTATCATAAAAATAGCTGTTATCAAAAATAAAGCGCCGGTTATGTCGTTACCAAAGATATATATTAATATTAAATATATCTGTGGTCGTTACTTATTTATAGGCAGCTGATGGACTATACCACGTTAAATGAAATACCCCAACATTGTACCGAAACGATATACAATATCAACTGATTAAATGACATTTAACAGTCACTATCTCAAACGTAAAAAAAAATATTTTCAATATTTCATTGAAATATTTCATAAAGCAGGAAATTTCCAATAATGAAATATTTCAAATTTACAACCCTATTTATAATATACTTATATAGTTGCTAAATAGCTTAGGTGAGGGTTGCAGAATTTTCTATAAGAAACCACCTATAGGCGGTTGAAAGTATTAATTAATAGAGTACCCTAAAAGTGCGCGAAAAGAATTTGGGTAATGTTGGAAGATATTGAATTTGTTTTATTTAAACGATTCATTTCGGAAATATTCCATACATAATATTAAAAACGAAAACAAACGGAAGAACCATTTGACGGGATAGTCCTGGCAGTCGTTTACCCGAATGAGAAGAAGAAAAAGTACCGGACAAAAAAAGACTGGAAAAAGCTGGTCTATAGAAATTACATTTCAGTCCATTGTGTAAAATTCGTACAACTTAGTACAGATCAAAACTATTCTGTGTAATAAAATCATAAATCTTATTTTTCAAATTTAATAGAAAAAGATATTAATGATGGTGAATTCTTAACCAGCTTTTTATTGTTATTTTTGTTTATTAATCATAACCGTAATGTAAAAACATTAAGTGTATTGAAACAATTAAACTTACAAATAAAAATCATATCATATCCTATCCTATCACGTTTACAATATCTGCATATAAATATGGAATTATTGACAGAAAATAAAGCTTTTTAGCAGTTTAAACTATACATTTTGTGAATCTGAACGGTATACATTGAGTTCTATAAAAAACCTTTGAATTGTTATAAATATAAAAAATCAAAAATAATATGATTTACTAATATTTTTTATGTTATTTATTAGATGATGATGAGAGCTTATAAACAGTGATGTGACTAACCCGACATAACTTTTATGATCTTATGTAGTATAGTATTCATTATGCTGTTTGCTTATAATAACAATTAATACACAATTATAGTTTAAATAAATGCATTTTTTATATTGGTTGTCCTTGATAATAGATACATCAGTGATCTAATAATTTATTATATTATACAATTTTAACTTATTATTAATTTTGTAATTTTTATGTACCAAAAACTAAATTTAGTAACTTTTGTTTACATTAAAATCACGTATTGATTAATATTATTAGGGTTCGGGAAAATTTTTGAAATCATGGTTAAATAATCCTTATATATATATATATATATATAAGCTCTTGATAAAAGTTTAAAAAAAAAATTGTCATTTCTAAAATAATTTTATGATTTAAATACGAAAACTATGATTGTTCTGAATTTATTTTTAATATTCACTTTTGTATATTGGAAAGGGCTAAACACTTTTTTGGACAGAATAAGAAAAAGAACATTTCAGATTTCACCCCAAGCTTATATATTTATTTCCAGTGTTTTAAAATAGTTTTAATCATATTTATTAAAATATAATAAATAAACGTGTCAACTGCCGTACATCACCGCGACATAACATGGTGTACAAACTACAGTAATTATAAAATTATATTATTATACGAGAGTAGTTACAACCATCAAAAAGATAGTGATAATAACGATAGAATTAATATGCTTATTTAGTGTTGGGCAACGATATAATATTGTGTATCGTTATCGTTCCAATTTTCTCGATATTGTATGGCGAAATCATAATTTGTTCGATATTGATATCGTATCGAATTATATTTTTACAATTATATATTTACAATTAAATTGTAATAATAAATATCAAAAACTAAATTTTAGTATTTGATATTTATTATTGGTATACCAAAATCGTGAACTTTTAGGCCTCGTGTACATTCAGGGGCGGAGTGGCTCAACAATTCTTACCGGGCAAACAGATATTTTCAGGCCACATAAATTTATTTCAGGCCACTTTTTCAAATTTAATTTCTTACCATTCATTATCTCTTACAGGACACTTGAGTAACAATAACTCACTTAAGAATTAAGATATAAATAAAAGCCTCTGAAATTCCCTAGATAATATTATTACCTTTAAGTTTGATAATAGGTAAATTGACTGTAATATTAAAGCTAACAGCATAAAATTGAATCTGCCAAACGCAAATTTGCAATGTCTTACGTTCGTAAGAAAGAGATAACACGTCATGTGTGTATGACGTCCTCTTAAAATTTAGGATTATTATTATTTAGCATTATGTTCAAAAATTATTCAAATACATTTTTATTCGAATAATTATAAAAAATAATTTTAATTTGCAAATTTGAAATGTCTTACGTTCGTAAGAAAGAGATAACACGTCATGTGTGTATGACGTCCTCTTAAAATTTAGGATTATTATTATTTAGCATTATGTTCGAAAATTATTCAAATACATTTTTATTCGAATAATTATAAAAAGTAATAATTCAAATAATTTGAAAATATGTTTCAAAATTTATTCGAATATTTTTTTATTCCTATTTATACTTATTCGAATAATTATCTAGATAATATTATTTTGCCCAACTCTGCATACTACAATACGTCAATACCTACCTTTGAAATATGAATTAATTTTTTCACACTTTTGCCCAATCTCAGACAGAAGCTTTTTATTTTTCTCTTGTTCCCTCTCATGTCCTCCTTTTCGTTTGTTTTCGTTTTTGGAATTTTTATCCATATTGAAAATAAAAAACAAATCGAAAATTGTACATTAACTTATTAAAAATGTATGGTTTTGTTTGGATTTTTTCTGTATTGATCGTATTATTGCAGATTATACAAACTATAATATAAACTATAATATATATTTTACAAACATAATCTGTGGTATTTGGTATTATTAAATAAAAATACAAGCCTGTGATGATATTTACAACCATAGTCATATACTTTGTTGTTTTGTGTCAATTACAATATAATATATACCGTTTGAATAACTATTTATAGATTGTGTGTTTACTTATCTATTATAATAATAAGACGACCGATAATAAGAAAACGAGTTATCGCAACATCGAGTATTTACAAATTAATAATTGGTGGTTCACATATCATATTATAAATTTGTTTTCGTTGTTTTTACAGTCATCAAAAATAGCTAAATATTTTAAATATTAATTATTTTCATCACACTAGGACCAGGCCATTTTTTATATAAGCAAGCCAGGCCACCGGGCATTGCCTCGGTTGCCCGGCGGGCCACTCCGCCTCTGTGTACATTGGTGAGCGGCGAGCGGCGAGCGTCGAGCGGCGCGTCGGAAAAAAAATGTAAACCCATATAATTTAAATCAGAGTGTGTACATTGATTACTAGCGGTGCCGCTCGCCGCTCATGCGAAATATTTATTACATTTATAATATTTTATATCCAATGTAAAAATAGTCTCGATTATTTAATTTCTGTCCTGGGGATGAACATCAAAACGTTTAATTTGCTATTTAAAGAATTGTACTCAGTTTCCCAAATAATAATAATATGTGTTCAATGGATTTCTGTTATTGACTTGTTCACTTGTCAGATTATTATCAGTATAGGTCTTCTTTCTTACACGATGATTTATTTTGCTCAATATAAAATCGTAAGTATGAACCGACATCCGTAAATACTCAAAAAATTTATTCGGTGATTTTCGCAAATCAAAATACTCACCATAAACTTATCTGCGACGATTAATGGGATGAATACCAACCCTTTTTTTTTTCAAAATTTGATTTCGTAAATGGGTTATCTAACAAAATTGACTGACGATTTACCGACATAATTATAACTTGGAGTATAAAATCGGAATGACACTAAAATACGAAATGCATTTATATTTTATGCCAAGACGCTCGCCGCTCTTGGATGAGCCAATATACACACTCTGCCGCTCACTGCTCATTATCGCCGACGCGCCGCTCGTCGCTCGCCGCTCACCAATGTACACGAGGCCTTATAAATTAACAAAATACTACCTACTCCTAGTACCTAGTACTTAGTACCATAGATTAAATATACTATTATATATTGTATATTTAATCTATGAGTATACCCACTGTATTTTCCAAAGCATACGTTATTATATACGAATTGTACGTAAAAATAGTATAAGTATAAATATCACATGCTAAACATTATTAATTTTTCGTCCAAATAATACATTATTATAAAAATTATAATTATATAAAAAGTACACATTCAATTATTTACTATACAAAAAAAAAAATTTAATAATATCACATGTTTGTCGACCAAATAATACATAATTAAAAATGATTATAAAAATTAAAATTATATAAAAAGTGCACGTTTTGTTAATTATTATACGAAAAAGAGATTTTTTTGAAAAACTCGAACCTAGTTAAATGTTATATATTTTTGAATGTATTCTTCATTTTTTATTTATTTATATGAATTATATTTTGTGGAGTTTTGGTTGATTCATACTTAACATTTTACAATATACATAGGTTTGTACTTCATTAATCAAGTTTTGAACCCCCCCCCCCCCCCGTTATCACAACTATTTGATGGATTCAGTTCAGGGATTCTCAAAAAAAATGTATTAATTTTTTTTGGCGGAAAATGGAAACCCCCGCTAATCACTAACACTTATGTATCAAAGACAAACCCTCATCGTTATTTTTATTTACTCATTATTCGTCAACATTTAGTTCGTAACAATTTTTTAATTATATACTTAAATACCAGTTAGTAGTAAACTAGTATAGAACACACACAAAAGCACGATTCATGAGGAAAGAATGGGTTATTCTCCCTTTAGCTACGCTATTTTATCGAACTATTGATATTAATAAAATTCTAAGTTATGAATTATAACTAATTATGAAGTTTAAAGTAATTTAATACAAAGATAAATTAATCATATCCATTGGCGCACATACGGGGGTGCCAGGGGGTGCTTAGCACCCCCAAGTCTTAAATTAGCACCCCCAACTTCTATTGAGCAAAAAATATTATTTAAATTGAATTTTGCGTTTATAAGAATGGGTTTCCAGTTTGTATTGTTATACACTAAAGCGATGGTGGTGAGATGATGGTGTTAAAAAATAGTCTAGTTAATAATTATTTGCTGGAAGATATCATGTGTGCATGTAATCCAGAAGTATATCCGAACCTGTACAAATGAATGCAAGTTGCGTTAACCATACCAATTTCATCGGCAACTTGTGAAAGGTCATTTTCGTCAATGCGCCGCATTAAGAATTGGTTACGCACCAGTATGGTGCAGAGTAGATTTACTAAGCTGTCATCAATATATATAGAAAGAGAACTAACAAATGGGTTAAAAAATGAATGTATAATAGACAAGTTTGCTAAAAAATCTAGAAGATTAGATAATTTGTTTGTAATTCTTTTTTATATTCCTATACTATAATAATATTTAGGTATGTCATTCATTAGGTAATTATTTCATAAATTTGTATGGTATAATGTAACTATTGTTTATACATTAATGTTACCTATATTGTATAAAAATATACAGTGTATTAATTAGTAAAAATTTTAGTTAATTGATTTAACATTTTAAAGGAAAGTATTCAATAGATTATATATTGGACAAACAAGATTTTTTTTTGTTGAAAATTTGATTTACTACTTTAAATGTTTTTAATATAATAATAATATTTTTTAAGATTTAAACTACTTATGGCTGGTATGTATAACTGTTTAGGGGGGTGTGGGGGACAAAGCCCCTCACGGGTCACTTTAGGCTAAAACATTTTAGCACTCCCAAGTTTATGACTGAATGTGCGCCTATGATCATATCATTATACAAGTCATAGGACATTAAGTTAAATAGTTATGTTATTATAAGGTCATACATTTAAAGTATTTCTATGAACTAATAAATTATGTACGTGTTTAATATATAAATATAAGAGAAGAAGATAATTATTAAATCATGACATTTAAATTCAAATTAGATAGCCAAACCTCAAAATGTATGAAATTTCAAGTATTCTGTGGCTAAACCAACTGCATTGTTCAAGCGTATAGAGCGTGAATATTTGAAAACTTCAATTATCAACATTATCAACACAATTTTCTTTTAATCAAATCCTTTTTTCTTGTAAACACCATACTTTAGTATATTTTTTGAATTTATATTTTGAGTATATATTACGTTATTATAAGTGAGGCTGAAACTTGCTTGAGTTGTAAATGATAAAACTACTTTTTGTTTTTATTAAAATTGCTCTCTGATTAAAAAATGAACACGAAGTTTTTTCACTTATAGAAAAGTTAATGAAAAAATTGAAAAATTACTCGTATAAAACACTATCCACGTTCTATTAGCTTATGGGGTAGCGCAGTATGAATTGTTGAATGCATATTTATTACCAGAGTGTACTATTAGGAAAATGTTTTTATAAAACCAGTCTAATACGAGTATATTACACGTTATCAATAATATCACAATTTTCTTCTTTTTTTTCCCCCCGGGGGGGGAGGTTGAACCCGAAAAACCTAATTGGAATGTAAGTCATTTCTGATAGGTAAGAATTAAAAGATTTATATTTTAATCGTCACAAACATTTCGACGCACTCTCTACAGAAAGATAATAGTTAATTAGAGTGTTCATACAAACCTGTATAAACAAATAATGACCCGTTTGCTTTATAATACAACGACCAAATTTTAATTACGTGAATATTGAATATATATATATATAATATATGAATGTACGGTCGAACAAGACGGATTAAATGAAATGTATTTTTATACATGTCCACCGAAAAATGTCGTAGTATACATTAAATTTTGAACAACGCACTGCGTTTGAACCTAGGTATAAAATCATATACCATTCTTGTCTGAAATAGGTTGTAGGTATATCGAATCATTCACACACGCACATACATTTACGAGCAAATGGAAATGCAACTATGATATACTACTTAACAATTTTTTTCTTAAACGTATTTTGCGTATAAACAGCGAATATAATTTATAAGTTATAACATTTGTGTTGTACGGGTAATAAACTCGTTGTTCACATGTCTATTAAATAATCTTTGAAGCAAACGTGCAGATAAAGGTTTTAATGTAAGTAAAAATAAATAAACATATGTAAGTACGAAGAATGTGCCTACACTTCGGTAGTTCGTTATTGTATGTTTTATTATTGGATAAAATATGACTCACGTATGAAGTCCGTTTACGAAACGTGTTAACCGGCTTAATCGGAGTATTTTAAATCTGTCTACATGTTCAGTGTTCAAACGAGTAGGTGAACACTTTTTTTATACACTATACTTTATACACGCTAGTATATGTCTTACCAACTACTATACTTAATAATAAAATAGTAATATTTAAGTATACAACTTAAAAAGTATACAACCAAACGATTGGTCTTTAATTTTAATACTTATGAGAACACTGTTATTATTAATTCATAATTAATTATGTGTGTTATACACGTGGCTGTTAAAACAATAACAATAATAATATATTGGAATTTAAAAAAAAGAACCGATGGGCCTCGCTCTGCTGTACATTTTGGGGTGGAGTGCGACTCATCATAGGATAGGTCATTATAATGGATTTGTTAAATTTGAATTCAATGATAGGTATCATTGTATACGAAAAACGATTCTGAACGGAGATGATATGTTAGTCTAGAATATAATACATTGTTATTTATAAATATTGTAATAAGTATATTTTATTTTGAAACGAAAAATGTAGAAAAACTGTCTATAAATAAGTCAAAATATGTCAAAATACTTTGAAAACTTAACAATGTATAGAAAACGTCAATATAAAGATTTGGCGAAAATTTCAAGTTGTTGCAGTTTTTCGTTTTTGAGTTAGAGCATTCTAAAAAAAACCGATATCTTTGTCAGTCTAGAATATTATACATTATATTATATTTTACATGTAATTTTATGTCAATATTCGCTGTTCAAACGATTATAAAAAAAAATTGTGCCTATGGATTTTAATAATTTTTGAATGACTTTAAGAACTACTTCTGTGGAATCTTCTATTAAATTTTCAAGTATTTTGTAGGAGCCAAATTTTTTTTATCACCGATTATAAAAAAAAAATGTAAAAAAATCGAATATTTTAAATGCCTATAAGTGGCTTAAAAATCAATATAATATTTTGAAAAAAATATGACATAAAGGAAATACTAATCTTAACAGCTGGTAGAAATTTCAAAAATCTGCGATTTATACTTTTTGAATTATAACAAATATTTAAAATCGTTTGAGAATAAATCGCTATTTTATACAATTTCGTAAATATTTGAATTTCAAGCAGTCATAAAATTTTTTCCTCTGCCTGGTATAATTTTTTTTATAATAAAAAATTTTATGAATTTTTATCTACAAAATAACTTGCAAATTATCGTGATTTTTACATATTTCGTATAAATTGGAACTTTGAGCACTTATAAAAAAAAAATTGTGATTTACGATTTTAGACTTTTTTATCGGTTAAGGAACAACTTATAAGAAACCTTGTATTAAATTTTCAAGATTTTCTGAGCAGTCAAAAAATTTTTATCGTTATTTAAAAAAAAGTACTTAAAAAAATTGAAAATTTCAATTGTCTATAAATAGCTCAATAAAAGTCAAAAATTTAAAAGAAAATTTAATGGTGTATAGAGAACGCTAATCTAAACATTTGGTGAAAATTTCAAGTATTTACATCGATTAGTTTTTGAGTTATAGCAAAATAAAAAATTTGATCGAAAACTGGTTTTGCGTAAAAACTCCCGTTTTTCCCAAATTTTTTTAGGGTTTTTCCCAAAATTTTTTAGGGTTTTTCCCGTCGCATTTAAAAAATATTGAAAATTTTTTACTTTTGACCCCCAAAGGTACCAAATAGATTCATTTTCCTTTCAGAAAAGTTGCTACATAAGCAAATAGAAGCATTTTTACTGCCAAAAAGGTGTCGTCAGACACAAAAATAAAAAAAAAAAAAAAAACACACATCATTGTAAAACCAATAGATTCCATCACTTTGTTCAGAATCTAAAAAATAGAAACATCTCTAGATTCGAAATATACTAACTCAAAGCAAATTTTATGTAATTTAGATTTGACTGATTTGAGACTGTGTGTATAGTATTTTGCGTTGTATCAACATGTGGGGGAGATCTACAATGGGTAATACGAGGTTAAGCAGTTTGACTTAAATTTCCATAGGTAAACAAAGATAGATATGAATATTCAATATTTTTCGATAAACAAAAAATCAAGGTTATAAATCATTTTGAACTAAATGTTATAATGTATTAAGTACTAAGTACTAATATACTATACGTTTCTCTTTATTATTTTATTCATAATTTATAATTAAAAATATTTTTAAGAATGTATTATAAATTATAGTATTATACAGCATTACAACTTTTTTCTTTACACTGTATTTGTAGTGACTATAAATTTGTTTATGAAATGTATATAATATGTTGGTAATAAGAATTTAATTGTGCAACCATTGAGCTGATTTTCTCCGGGCGCTCCTGATCAGATCTATGTATTACAATATGTAATTCCCCTCTCAAAAAAAAAAAAAAAACTATGAATAAGATACTGGTTTACCGATTAAAGTAACAACTTACAAAAAGTTACTTGGTTAATTAGTATCTAATACATTTAACTCAGGCCATTGAGTGTGATAATATATGTGAATATTTGACGCGGGAAAAATCGTTATCGTAGAGGAATAATAAATAAATAACGATTTATGTTTTGATAATGATAACAACTGAAGTTTGTGTAAGAGTGGGATTATTATTTTTGCAAACTTCGCATAAATTCTCGTACGCGGGTGTGTCGTTATAAAACGTAAATAAAAAAGAATAAGATTTAGGTTGTTGTGGATTAATTAACAACACGTTATTTGATAACATCGCATATGACTATTGTGATACAGGCGGTCACAAAGCAATAGGTACGCTCAAACTAGTCATCTTCGGACACATGCTTTGACATAGGTTTGCGGGCGGCGCAAGAGCATAATTGGACGATCCGCATACGGTTTGGACTGTTATCTTGCCTATGGTCTGTGTGCCGCGAAGCCGAACAGTTCTTATCATTTTTTTTTAAATATTATCTTAGTAAATATTATTCTCCGTGTACGTTAGGCTCGTGCAATCCATAAATGATTGTTGTAGAATAACGAAGTTTTCCAGAAAAGTCGATCGTTACTTTAGGGTAACTACACCAAAAATATTATTTACGTCGACGGCGATGTTACGACATCAGTGCAAAAACGTAGAATATCGCTTTGTTTCCTGTTGAAATACGAGTTCGTTTCTTTTCACGATTTTCAGCATTTCTCGTTTCTTTGTTGCATTATGCCCAGTGGCTATGTGTCGTTTCACTCGACCTCATCAACTGTCTAGCGTCTGCCACCAGCCACAAAGATCGCTGTGGGTTGGCACGCACGCAAAAGGTTTCATTTAATTTGTTGATTGTGACGCAAATAGCTTGGTCATGGATTGGAAGTCAGTGATACGGGAGCAATTGGAGAGCAGAAATGCCAGGGAAACTACCAGCTTTCAGAATCTGATTACTTATTGTGAGTATATATTAGAATTACTGTGTTGTTGTTATTGTTGTAATGAATCATTATACACGTCTCTATTTTCTAGACAACAAGCTATACGACAGTTCGTTGTTATTACGAGCACAAAACATCCAACTTGAATCACAAGTGATACGTGGCAATTCTGGTGGTGACTTATTGTTGTCGGAAAAGATATCAAATCTGGAACAAAAACTACTTATGCAACAAGAAGAGCTGACTGAATTACATCGGAGGCGTGGAGAAAACGCCCAGATGATTATAGATTTAAATGCAAAGTTACAATTGACTGAGCAGGCAATTGCAAGTAAAAATATCAGGTGATTGTGTATTAGATTATTTAAATAATATTTACTAGTTATTTAGTTCTTGATGATAAATTCTCAAATCAATAGTTCTAATGATAGTATGATTATTATTAAAATATTATTTATTATTGTTAAATACCTATACTGTTTAACTGTTTTTTGATTTTTCCAATTGATTCTAAACACTAAGAAATAATGCTGGTTTTGAATAAATATAATAATCATAGTTATATGTTTGTGTAATTTATTTTCATTATTTATTTTTATTATTTCCATGTATATGCATTATTTGAATTTTTGTTGAATTTTTGTCTGTTCTTAGACTAATGCAGAATAATTAAGGTGTTTTCAATGTAAAGATCATTTTTCACTTTCTTTTGTTTACTTATTTATTAGATAGTAATTATCTATTTCACTAATACAAATAAGTATATAACACACATTTTTTTTATTGATTTAATTTAATAAATTTATTTAAAATACTAGTATTTTATAATTATGTAGTCAATTTCTATAAAAAAGAATTGTATTGACTTAATTTTTGGCTTTCTTTCTTTTCGTAATATTATATTTCATTTATATAAGTAATATTTATTATAAAGTGTAAAGCTTTAATTTAAAATATTCTTCTGTAATACATTTAAAATGTATTATTAGAACTCATGCTTTATTGGTTTAATTTTAGTTTTAAGTATTTTAATTAATAAATTGTAACAAGTAGTATACATATTTACAATTATTTTTACTTAATTAAAACATAATATTATTCACAATTTATAATTAAAACTAAAGCATTATATATATATATATATATATAATATTTAATGCTAATTAGTTATAGATTATTAAACACTAAACACTGCTGTTTATTTATTTTTGATAAGATTCTTTATTCAATTTAAATAGTTAATGTAATTAAGTTGAAATATTTTATGTTGGAAAAATATTTTGTTTTTTTTTAAAGTTTTTTAGATTTTTATTTACTTGTACTTCTATCTTAAATAATAAAATATCGTATAATTTAATTTATGTACTAATATATACATTCTTTGGGCCTAACATTTTGTATATTTTATAGTGATAACCAATAAAATATAATTTTTATTTAAACAATAAAAATTTACTTTACTTTCTAAAAATGAAATACATGCTGATTTTTTTTTTTTAATTTTCAAAAAAGTTTTATTAACTTAATTAATTAATAATGTTAATGCTAAAGTCTAATCATTTTAAAAAAAGGTTTGAATTTTATTTTGTAGAATATTAATTTTTTGTACATTTATAACTTTTATAGGATTCTACCTTTTTAGATTCTATTATAATGGTTATTTATATGTAGATAAACAAAACTGTTTTGGTATCTATGTGCTGGTTGTATCAACTTTTAAGATAAAAACAATCATTCTTTTTTTTGGATTTGAGTCTGAGAAATTGTGACTTGTTATATTATGTATTAATACTGTATGTCTATTACCTATAACTACATTTAAATTATTATATTTTTAATAATATACAATCAAATATTGAGCATTTTTTATGTTTAAATGTATTTAATCTTCATTGTACTTTTATTCTGATGTTCAATATAAATGTATTATTTTTATAAATCAACAAATTTTAAGTGTGAAATTAAGTTAGTAACTTAATTAATTAAATGTTGCTATGATTAGGTTTGTGGTTAATGTAAGATCTTAATGTATTGTTTAAATTTATCCATTAATATGTATTTTAATATATTACACTAATACTATTAAAGTTTTTTTCATTCAATAGTATATATAGTAAATATATTATACTGTGCATATTAAAAATTACACGATAATCGTAATTAATTAATAATTAGGAAAGTGAAAATTAAATTTCATAATAGTATAATGTGACAACAAAATGAGTCATATTTATTATAATAAATATAATATTTCATACTTTTTATTAAACATTTTGTGAAGAACTGTATTATTTTTATGATTAATATAATATTTATAATCAATACTCACGTTTCCTAATGGAGGAGGGGAATTCTCTAGGGATGAGTATAGGTACTACACGGGGAATAATATTATAATGTTGAAATTCTGCAAATAAGATTATTTATTATATTTTTTAGATTTGTGATATGTAATTTACTAATTGTATTACTAAATGTTTTAATTTTTTTTATATTTATTATTGTATAATTGTAATTAAAATGGAACATCTATAGTATTGTTTATATGCTTGTTTATGATGCATAGAATTCTATGCTGTACTAAATCAAGGACTCGATTCATTAGATGAAGCCTTACATTATTATTTTCTCAGTTAATAAACAGAGATAGATATAAATTAAAAAAAAAAAAAAATAAAACAATTTGTATTTTTTTTGTACATTATTGGAAATGTGATATGCTATTTATGTATCTATAAATTTGTTGACAACCTAAAATATATTTTGATTTTAATATGTTACATTTTATGTCTGTTTTTTAATATAGTGTAGAAATATGCTTTTATGATGATGTACTGTATTAAAAATAATTTTTAACATTTTATGATTGCAGTTTGACTGAAAATATAAAGTTAGTTGCTAGTTTACGAGCTGAAATAGCATTATACCAGAAAAATAACTCTGAGTTAAAGCAATTAAATCAAGTTCTCAAGGATGAACACCAAGCATTACAGTTGGCTTTTACTAAACTTGAAGAAAAATTACGCAAATCTCAAGTAATTTTTTTTATTACTCTAAAAAAATTGTTATTATTAATATAAATTAGTATAAGACTATCTTGAACAATTTCATAAGCACAGTATGTTTTAATTTAGACTCATTAATTTATACTCAAACACATTCCATTTTAAATTATTTTTTATTTGAAATGTTAATTTTGAAATATAAATATTACAAAAAAATTAATAATTTTTATTATTAGTATAGATCCTTTACAATTATTAAAAGGAACTGCATGTTTAATATATTTTATTTTCTCTTTACCTTTAATCTTAAAACAATATTATTACAAACGACAATTTTGAAGTGAAGTATATATAATTTTTCCTTGCTAAATATTTTTTTTTTATATTGTTAAACAATGTTAAAAATATAGAATTTAAATAATAATTAATACATTAATAATAATAAATTTTAAAATTGTATTATGAAATTGAATAGTTATAATAAGATATGTGAACAACTGCTATTATAAGTTATAACTAAATTTCTGTATTGTATTATTTAATTTGGTTTTCAAATAATTAGCATCAAACATTATACATTTAATGTGGTCTGTAATTTAAAAATGAAATATGAATTTATAAATGTTTTATCTTCAATGATTTTTTTGTAAATTATGAACTGTTGTATAAGTGATGGCAGAAAATTTTATGCAATTGTAAATGTAGTTATAATACAACAAAACACATAATATTTTTTTTCAAAATTAGTCAATAAACATAAAGATGACCATGGGAGAAATTACTAGATCTTGATATTACGTCATCATCTCTGATGAATAATAAATATCATCCAAAATAAATTAGTAAAGAAAATCTTTCGGCTTATTTTTAGCTTAATGTAAATAAACATACATTTGATTCAACAAATACTGCGTTGAATGACATAATAAAGTGGTATTAATTAAAATGTATAATAATTATTTGTAATTTATGCAATTGTGTAGTTTATTTACAAACTATACATTTAAAATAATTTTTTTTTAATTACATTAATTAATTTTATTTTACGTTATTTTTTCCCCCCCAAAATGTTCTTTATTTGGTTTTTGCTTAATAATAGACAAACTAAAGTGATTTTTATTCACTTTGTATTAATTAATTGTTTACCAAAACAAAAATGTTTACTTTATTTTTAATCAATAAAAGTCAATAAGTGTATATACAAAAGTTCTTTTTTTTTTTAAAAAATATATTTTCTTAAGGTTTATAACAGCAATGAATATATGAAGGAAAAAGTTTTTGGAAGTAATAATATATTTCTGTTATTGTTTCGTTTGAATATGCCATGGATTTCAAATTCACCTTTAATACTAAAAATATTAAAAAAAATAATTTTATTTTACTTCATTGATTAGATTAATTTTAAGGAAATAAATTTAACTAATTGGTTTACATACTTCTATTTGTGAATTACATGAAAGTAAATACTTAATTTAAGGATTAGGTATCTATATTTTTAAATATTTTTATTATAATCCCACTAAGTTATATTTTATTTAATAGATTATTTGAATTTTAAATAAGTACATTTAAATGTTAATGTGATAACTATCATATAATTATACTATTTTGTGTTTAGAATATATTTAAATATTACACATATTTTTTAATTAGACATCTTCAATAACTACAGTTATTTTATTAATTTTATATTTATATATTTGTTTATTATAGTATTTGATTAAATTAAATTTTATTTAACTATATATATTTTTAAAAATATAATTTTTATAATTTCAAATAAATATATACATAAAAGTGGAACTTGTTTTCAGTAAAAACAAGTTTTAAAAATAAATACGAGACTGCTTCATTTTAAAGAAGTTCATAAAAAATTATAAAAATAATAAATTCAGTTAAATTTACAAAACTTGACAATTCATGAATTTCTTTAATTATTATTATTTATTTAAGATTAAAAGGTATATTAATTTATCTTTATTATGGTTATAATTTGTTCAACTATAACTCATTTTAGTTTTCTTATTTATTATAAACAACTTTTATAAATTTTAGATTCATGTATTATTTGTTCATTTAAATTATTTAAATTAATACTTATAAGTATTTTTTTTATTTTTATTTAAAGTATAACGATTGAATACTTTATAATATCGCAAAAACACGTATTTTTATTAATTTACATATATATTTATTTATTTTTTTATTAGCTTATTGATATCATTGCTTTTGATAATACGTAAGAATATTGCACTGCAATTTGATGAACATTGGTTGCCATTTAGTTATTCATTTATAAAGTTTCACTTCTGTGGAAATTGATGCTGAATGAATTCTAGGCAATTTGTATCAAATAGATTTTACTTTTATTTTAATAGTTTTATAGAATAAAAAATTAAAATTAAATTAAAATAAAGAAACTTAGTAATGCCAATTAAAGACCTAAACCATAGCGCTTTGAAACGAGTCTATTTATAATATTGCACGAGATTATGTCCCCACTAACATGCCAGTTAGTTGACACATACACTGCACAATCACAAAATGTTTGCTAAGCTAACGCGTCGTCGATTTTCATTTCAGGATGAAAACAGAGAACTCGTGGACAGGTTAATGACTTATAAATCTAAGGACGCCGAAAAACTGAATGAGGAAAACGATCATCTTGTCAGGTAAAGCAATTCGATTTTTTTAATATTTGGTAGGTGGACATATTAACTTATTTTATACATGTCTATTATAATATAATTATATTATGTATGACGATAAAACTGCAATTTTAATGTGTATATAGTTTATAATGCTTCGTATAATGATGCTTTCATATTTTTAGCGTTCGAAATATATGCTGAAACACTAACTTATATTTAATTTGTTTGAAGGACATATCCTTTTAATATTAGAATATGTATTCGATAAAAATAATAGTCAAATGACATACTTTTTTTTTTTGTATTTCAATGAAATTTGCTATAAAGTTCAATGTTTATGTTTGATTGTTTTTAAATAGATTATCTGCTACCATAAGTGTTATTTATATATAAATTACAAGGTTCTAATTTCAAAATTGAACAAGCTTTATTTTATATTTCCTAAGTATGAATGTCATGTTTTTGTAAAAATACAAATTATGGTTTCTATTGAACACTTACCGAGGTCATCAATAGGTAAACATTTACTGGAAGACAAAGGTAATAAACAATTATACATTATGGAATATCTTTAAGAATCGTTCGTTACTAAAAGTAATTAAATTCGCATACTTTACAAGTTCTTGAAAATATTTTCTATATCGCATATATTTTGTTCAAGTTTATCAAATAATATCGCTTTCGTGGATCTTCATTTTTTTTTTTTTTTTTGAGTCTTACAATTTGTAATCATAATCACATGGCTATAGTATATTTTAGTTTTTAAGTGAAAGAAGAAATCTACTTATTGACTATTAACGATGTATTTAATCAAAAAATTAAATTTCATACTTTTTTCACTAATTTGTTTTTCTTGAATTTAATAATAAAATTTTATTCGATTTCATATATAAATCGAAAATTAAGTACTGAAAGAAATTTGAAGTTGGGGTATTTTGTATTAGATTTTTTTTTCTAGGTTATTTTTTAAATTATTGAAATTCTGTGCAATTAATCATAACTTTATTATTTTACAAAATCAGTATTGATTTAGAACTTTAACTTAGCTTTTATGTGTTTTTCCTTCTTCCTGTTTTTACATTATTTTAATCGTTGAGACAATTGTACTTATATATAAGTTTCTTAAAAAAAAACAAAAAAACTTCTCGTCCTATCGTTAGTTGTATAATTATGTTTGTACAGAACAGAGTTAACCCACAAACGATAGACACACGTGCTATTTATTACCTATGAGCTAACTTGTTGCACTTCATTGTTTTACAATAATTGTAATTTACAATTATTGTTGATGTTTAAATTTTAGCTAAATCGATTTAATTTATATTATAAATAAATCATTGTTTTGTATATATATTTAATTAGTTCTGAATTATTGGTATTGAGATTGTTCATGTTAAAGCTAATTTATTAACTTATTTACTTTGATAGTTTTTAACGATATAACTTTTTTGGAGTAGATACTTAATATTTTAAAACATTACAATTCCCTTAGTTTTATTCAAAATTATTTACATTTAATTAATTTAATTAGAACGATGTTTTATTTATTTTCCTATTATAATAGATTTGTAATTTTAAAATTTGTATGCTATCAATTATCATAATGCTATGATAATTGATTTCTGGAAACTCCGAAATTTATAGTTTAAATATTATTTTTATTTTTCCTATAGTTTTGTGAACAAATTACAAAATTTTATCATTTATACTAATTTATATTTTTATACTTTATTAATAATTTTATATTTCTTTAAATTAAGTTTACTTTTTATTTTTCGTATTTTACCTTAAAAATTTAATTAAGTAATATTATAATACTATATAAACAGTTTGCTTTGTTATATAAACAAAATATTAAAAATAGTGAGCAATTTTATTAATACCGATTTTCATTGTCTGATAGAATTATATTTTTGCGAGATTTAATCGCTGAACTGGCTTTGGTTTAAAAAGGTTTTCTTATATCCCGTATTTCAGTTTTTACAAAAATTACAAACTATAACTAATGCTATGTAAATATTTATTCCACATACAAATAAAAAACAATTTTTTACTATTAATGTCAAAATAATACTGATGTAAATAGATTCTATTAAATAATTTTTTTTCTATATACATTTGTATTTCCAGTTCATCATGTATTGTAGTTATATGTAGTTATATGTTATATGTATTATATGTAGTTCATCATGTATTACCTCAAAAAGTGTGAATTAAGCATATAATAATTAATAAATAGTGATATATATTTTAAAAAGTTATTTTACTGTTGTGCTTTTATTGTTTCATAGAAAACGAAATGCTATTATGCAACATGAGCTTAAAGAAGCTGCTAGCGATACACGTGGTGTAACTGCAGAATGCTTAACTACAGCTGTTAGTAATAGTGTTGGTCCAATTATGGCATCTCCATCTGCCATGCCTAGTAAAGCTACAATTCGATTTGTAAGTACACCTATTGTAACCTATTTAAAATGGTTGATTGTTATATTATTTTATTCTTCCATAATTTTACTCATTGTATCATTGATATAGATAATACCTTTAGTTTGTAAATATTTATTAACTATATGCTGATTTTAATGAATCAGTACGAGTATTGTTTTATTTTTATTTTTTGATATTGTATTAACAATATGAAACATTGTATTAAACAATATTATATATTTTTTTCAAATAGTTGCTTTAAATTTTATAATATCTATCAACCTTTGTAAGTATGGATTTTGTAATGTTATTTAGGATGCTCATGATGGTGTTGTTAGTGCTGTTAAATGGAGTCCTGTAGATCGAGTAGTAGCAACAGGTGGCGAAGACCGCAAAGTAAAGCTGTGGGATGTATCCAAAGGTATATAATTAGAAATATTAAAGTTTTACAACTAAAGAATTCATATTTATTTTTATAGGCGTTGCTGAATGTAAAGGGATGTTGATTGGTAGTAATGCTGGTGTTATGTCAGTTGAGTTTGATAGTACTGGTGGACAGATAGTAGCAGCTTCTAATGATCTAGCATCTCGTGTTTGGACAGTAAATGATCAACGACTTCGGGTAAGTAAATATGAATATGTACATTATTCGGTGATTTAATTAACTACCGAAAATACAAAAAAAACTAAAGTATATTTTATTAAATTTTGAATGTATTTTAAATAATTCATAATTACCATAAAAATATTATATTACTTAACTATAATTAATATATTTATAATAAATAATTAGAAGACTATATCATAATAATAATTGAAGTAAAAAAAAAAGTCTTAATACAAAAATGAGTAGTTACATTTAAAAAGTTCTATATTTATGTGTACCTACTGACTTTAAATTTCCCTTACTTGGTTAATTAGTTTTATTCATACATGGTAAAAAATATGAAAGGTGAACTGTAAATATAAACTATTGATTACATTTTTGTCCCAAGATAAGGGAAAGTTGCCATAATTAAGCATTGAGAAACGTAGACAAGACTCCAACAATTTTGAGTTCAATATAAATTTTGTCTGAATGATATCAAACATACATAATATGTTTATCGTAGGAAAAATCGTCTACGTTTCAGCTCAATAAATATAATACTTATATGTTAATTAATTCTAAAATAAATTAAATTTGTTGGCTAAATTATAATATTAGTCATTATGTTATTATATTGAATATTGGGAAGGGCTAAGAAATTTAAAATACATTGTATATTTTGTTTAATAGTTATTTTAAGTTGTCTTAATAAAGTTTTTATTACTTTATACAATGTATTACTGTAAACTCTTCAAAACTATAAATATTAAGTAATTTAAATAGTATTCTAAATACAACTAGATTGGTGCTGAAATATGTAAAAAGTGTTTGAAATGTAATGAATGAACAATTTTATTATAGAAACTATTGAATAAATAGTTAGTTTTCTAAATACAAACAGAAATTTATAATTATAATAATCTAATATTGAGTTTATAAAATAGTTATAATGTAAATTCAAATATTTTATTTGAATTATTAAATGTTAAACATTTTTTGAAAATGTATTATATTAAATATTGTTTATTAAAAAATTAAAATTAAATTTATTCAGAATTATTTAAATTATTTAGAAAATTAGATTATTTTATACTTTCTTATAAGTGATTGAAAAAGTAATTTTTTTAATTGTTTTGATTATATTTATAATCTGATAATGTTTAAACTTAAAAGTCAAAATTACTAGCCTATATATAAGTTAACGGTCTTAAAATAAAAAAATTATACTAAGTTGAATTTATTCGGACCGTTAAGGCTATTTGAGCGCGATGTCACTTTAAAAAGATTGTTTATCAATATGATTAACAAATATATAATTTGTTTCTAGCTAATTTAGGTTAAAAATCTGTCATGGCAAACTGTCTCATTAGGGAATATTATCCCTTAGTATCGTTTTGCATACCCCGAATCGTACAGCTTACACATACTGTCTGTTCGTCCAACTGGTATGCTCATGCTCACTGATAGCCCATCTTGATGATACTTATCTACGTGTCTCTTTTTGTTCCAAACATACGCCCATGCTATTAACACAGCAACTTGGACGGCCAGAAACACAAGGCACGATATTATAACACCAAACAAATTAACGCATAAACTATCGATATTGTAGTCTTGGTGTTTTATACTGTATGTTGTTGCGTCAGTTGGTTTCATTTCGGGAGATGCTTGTTGTGCACCGAATCCAAATTTATCAGTGATTTGGATGCTCTGCACAAGTAGCAAATCGTCTCTTGCATCTGAAGTGCTCTTGGTTGACCTTCGACGCCTTTTCTTCCCGAACGAGTGTACAGATCTGAGTTCTCCCGATGCATCTTCTTGGTCACATTGAACAGGCTCGCAGGTTGGCATACAAGGCGTAACCAGGGCTCTAAATTGGACTACTTCGGATGACGGGAATTTAAATGCATCAAAATATGATAAAAGAATCTAAAATAAAATAAAATAGAATGAATAAAATGTCAATATTGTGTAAAAAATAAATCAACGTAAAATTAATTGAGAAACCAATGATTGTACCTTTCCACTTCCTGTATCCGCCGATTTATAGAGAGGGCCCATAATAAAGTGATCAGTTGGACATCCATCAGCATCAATCAGTACGATTTCACTAGAGTCGACACCGTCCATTGCTACTAGTTCTCTGACGAATATCTCGTAAGGACTGTTTTGATCCAATATTTCAAATCTTAAAGCCAACGGATCTCCTACTTCAGCAGAAGGTTTTACATCAGCTCCTTGACGGTCCGTAATCTTCATGGCAACGTTCGGAGAGTCCACGATGACTTCTTCCGTCATAGCTGGTTTTAAATCTCCCTGTATACCTAAGTCTACTTCATTTGATACAGTTTTGTTTGTTAAATCGTATTGGCATGTAATGGCAACTCCAAGGTCGGAACTGGTGATTATGGTGTCGTGGTGTTGAATAATTACGTCATTCATATATCTACCCAAACCTTGTTGTTTTACATTACATTCTACGTCATCGTAAGCCATTTCAAGTTCAAAATCCAAACTTCCTCTTACATCTTGAACGCAAGAGTTTGGATTTCCTTTAGCATAAATTTTTCCATTGAATAATTTACTAGTCTTAATCTTTGCAACCATATCTCCCGAACGGCATTCAATACTTATGTTGTAACAAGAGTTGAGCTCGTAAGTAGACGCTTCTGGTACTTCTAGGTAAGGATCCTGAAATATTTTAAATTGCATAAGTGCATTGGATTACAGACAAATTAGTATTCTTTACGCCCGTATATTTAGAACGTGTGTATCATTTAAAATGTCATTGACCTCCATGCGGGTGGACAGGTTTCTTGTTTTGAAACTTCCGTGTTAAATATTTTAAATGATTCAAAAAGTAATGTTAATTTTATCGTTGTTTTGAGATTCCAAACAATTACTTTTAAATGTTTATAAAAACTTTCTTTTTAAATTATTTTGAAATTTAATATTTTCTACGTACAAAAGTATTCGTTTGTATGAAATAGAATTTTGCTCTAGATAAAATATCGAATTGAAAAGAATTACACTTAAAATGATGGGAAGTAAATATTTTTAAGTATTTACCGGTTTTATTTGTTTTGTAAAATGTTTTACTGTCGCGTATTATGTAAACTGGGACTTTCGGAAACTAATAAAAATAATAACTTATTGGATAACTTACTATTGAAAATATTCAAAAATATTTTGCCGGAAATTGTAAGATCAAAGACTGTCAGTCACCACTTTTAATAATTTTTATGTTATATGCTAAATCTATTTTGAATGGAAGTACTTATTTTCATTTCTCATAAGTTAAAACATTCAAGGTTAATCTAGAGAAATCGTTGAAAAATGAAAATACCAAGATTCATCATTCTTCGGCTATTTACTGGCAGTCACTTTTAGAAAAAGATAATATTTTAGAACTCGTCTTAAAAAATCGCAATAAAAAATATGTACAAACGTTGGTGTCATAATTTTTATCGGCATACCGATTCTAATCAACCGAAAACTGGGTCGACATATATCGAGTCCTCTATAACACCGACATCCCGGGGATAACGTACCATGGCGTTGGTTTGTTATTATTACAATTATTATTAGTATTATTGTGTGCATGTGAGTGTGAGTGTGAGTGTGTGAGCGCGCGCGTGCGTGTGTATGTGTGGAAGGATTCCGTTTTTGGCACCACTCGAATGTGGGTTACAACAACTAAACGTGTTTGAGAAAGGATACGGCACACGGTAACGAAAACATAAAACATTAGTTGCCTCATTATTGAAGTTCAGTCAACAATCGAATTTTATTTTTCATTTTCGTACAATACAAATGAGGTGGATTACGTATTTACATAAATATATGAATATTTCAACTGCGGTTAGTAGGACTGAGAGTGTAGTATTTTCATAAATGTTGTTGAACGAAACAAAACGTTGAAAATAAATCTTTAAGAAACTAGTATATTTTTTTTGTACTTGTATATTTATGTACATATTCGTTGCTGAAATCGAATGTCAAATGTATATTAATACATAGAGTTCGGAAAATACGTGCTTGTTGAAACGATACTGTTTTTATTATATTCATTATTACGTTTTTATTCTATATATTTTGAACATTTTCAAATTGTATATCGATGGTTCCGTCATAAATTTTAAAAAATATCACGCTAGTGGTGTATACATAATCACAATAATTTTACCTGTATGTCAGCCAGTGTAGCCCGGGAGTGATGGCTTAACCTGCAGACGAATTCACCAGTATCACCGTAATCGTACGAGTGGCACCTGTACGGCGAGTTGAGACACAGCTCCCGGCAGTCGTCTAGCGAACCGACGTCTTGATACACGGAATCCACGGTCTTTAGTATGCGGCCGGGGAATTTTTTGAACTCGCACAATTTTATGGGCTCATCCACACAGTTGTTCTCTAAATAATCCATCCCGCTGGCCGGTTCGAACACCCCTTGACCGGCTACCGTTAACCTGTCCATGTCTGAAAGTTCACACTCGGCAGTGTTGTTGTTGTAGTTAGCTGACCTGTGCACCGGGATGAAAAAAAAACGCCATAATTAATCTTACGTTCAATACATGCACAAGGTTTAGTAATTTTATTTTTTGTATCTCGTAGAGTTGGGGAAATGTTCGTGAAAAACCATAAAATTACTCGATTTCAGCATTATATACATATAAAAAATGTCGAATTAAATACTTGACAATTCTAAGTTGCATAAAGAACCCATGTGGGAATATCTACGTTTGTGACGCTTGTGTAAAATACAGTTTAGTTGTTCGTATCAATGTTTGTTTCAATTAAATCTATAATACTGCTTATAATTATTGATTATTGCTACCACCACAACGTTATTGGATCACGATTGAATAGAATCACGAATTTAATTTCCGGAACATTAAACAAGCTGTTTATGAACGTGTTTCGTGCGTTTATAACTATGCATTGAATACATATATGCGTATATGCATGGAGTATAATGATGCACACGTTCAAATTTAAAATTATTTTCTTTGATTATTATTGTGGGGCGTTCTGTTTGAATTGTTTTTTTATAACATTATTATTATTGCAATCAACGTTTATGTTAGTGATTTGTTATCTTATGGCGATGGTCCAATTTTGTTGTTTCTTGGAAATGTGCCATATTAAGAGTGTTAAAATGTATTCTATGCGTCCATGTGTCTAATTATGTGATGACATTGCGGAATATCGATACTTATTATATAACATATATTAGAATTATAACAGAACGATTTAATTCTATAAATATAATCGATGTATAAAATTATTTCAATGTGTTCGTACACTTGTTTGAAACCTGTTTTCTTAGATTTATGCAAGAGATCTTGTCATTTTCGCGCATGTACCTATTTGTAGTTCTAATGGCGAGTGAGATTATTCGATTTATTTCACACATGTAAGTTGCTGATGGTTTATAAAAATATTTTAATTATAATCTTGAACCCCGAGTTTAAACAATTTCGGTATTTGGAAAATCGGAACAATGTCACGGGATAGTTGATTGGTTTGAAAAAAAGCGGTCTAATCGTAATGAACGGTTTTCATATATTGATGCATTAAACGAAGAAGGTATTAAACGTCAATGGAGTAGCAATATAATTTTGAAAAAAATATAATAATGAAAATAAGTTAAGTGAACATCTTAAACGAATCACATGCCAGTAATTGCCTTATATAACTTGGTTGAACGTAACGGTTCAATAATAACTATTAAATATGAATTTTCGCTTGGCGGAACTGTTATAAAAATGTAATTCAAGAATTTGCCATTCACTGAAATGTTCAAACACTTGAGCGACTATAGAATGGCTAACAACGAATTAACGGTGAAATTTTTTTTTAATTCATTTACAGCAAAGTTGTACAATAATTTACGTGTTATCGAACGAGTGGCACTTAAAATGTTCGTAAGTGATGATAAGACGAAAATCGTAGAGAATTGTCTTTTAGAAGTTCATAATGTCTACGTGAATTAGGTTTAACGAAAAAAGAAACATTCCTAAAATTCCGGTTTGCAGAGGAATAAAAAATCGGCGATTTGCGAACACGAGAGGTCTGCGATTACAGTATTATTACTATACACATTATACGGACTGCGTGCCAGTAGGACAGAAGAGAATCAGTAGGTGAACCGCTCGATGACGATGACTAACCGGTTTTCAGTGGTCGTGTCACCCGAGAATCGTTTTCAAAACGGCTCTTCTGTGACCCTCACGTTCGGCGCCATTCTTACGATGTCTCACGTGTAAGTTATTTCATGCAAATCCACCGTTTGTCTCACGTTTAGTAGGCCGATAAACTCATTAATTCCAATAACGACAACAAATTGTACGCGAAACACCATAATGCTCCTTACGGTGTGCAACGACGGTCGGTTGGCCGCGACGTAAGAGATCTTTTACGTAAAAATATATTTATTATGTTATACATGTACACGATATGTATTGAATTTGTCATGCAGTCATCACGGCAAGTCAATGACATATTTTAATTTCCATTATCATAAGGATATGGAAGGTTTTTTACCCGATGATCCGATTCGGATAACATATGAGAGAATAGCATACGATGTTCATTTTCATATGCTATTTGTAGATACGTTTTTATTCACACGTATATGATAACAATATCCGTGAAGTGACCGTTGTCGCGTTGGAATGTTTTCAATGTATTATTCCTGATTTACGTGTTGCTTACATTTTTATTCCCAGTGAATTGAAAATTCAGCATAGCAATAATTAAAATCGTGCATGTAAATTGATCCGGGTTAATGTGAGACGACGGGGTGGGAGTTATGTTAGTTCGACGGAATGTCAATTTCTTTTCAAATCAACGTCGTGGGTGTGTGTGTTCTATATTTATGTACGTGTACATATAAAGTTATGTGGGTGAGCGGTCTTATGAACGTTCAGTTATAATAATAACGATAGTGTTATTAGTTTTTAGTGTGCATAAATTGTTTATTTGCCATGTTTATGGAATTTGTATTATATTGTCTGATACAAATATAACATTATATATATTTTGTAATACGTGACTAATCCTATCACTTTTATAGTCTTACGTGCAAAACAATTCAATTCAAACCTTTCGGTTGTGGTATGTGTATATGTGTGTGCGTGTGTGTGTGCGTGCGTGTTTTGTAAAAAAAACCTCTGTCCATTTTATTGGAAAATATTTACCTCCCTATTACAATTTGAATACCGTTAAAGTGATGCGTGCGTGCAAGGCGCTTTAAGTGTTGTTTTCAATATCCATTGTTGGTCGATCGTGATCGTAGAAAACAATGCGCGACTTCTTCCGCGGTTAATTAAGCGAACCGAGTAAATTGACCAATTCTTAAAAGCTTTATAATTAACCATTTATTTTTACAACGACGTGGTAAAATAGATGTTAATTTTATTATTCGTAGGGATTATGCTTTGTACACATAGACAATAACCAAAACAGATTAGATGTCCGACATCGTTGTTCATTCGAAAAGCTAATACCATTTTATATTTATTTAAATTTTATCATTATTAATTCGATAAGGGTGTTACTAATTTTGTTTCATTACTTTTTACAAGTGGTAATAATCTTTATTATAACTCTATTTTTATTATAGTTGCATTCTTTAGTTTTTACTCTTAATGAGGATGTTAAAAGACCTTACGTTAAAAAACATTAAAAATAAGTATACTAACTAATAACTATTATTTAACTATAACTAATTATAACTAACCTATCTACTACAATGTTCTCAGATCAGCATTTGTAGAATCGTAATAAGTTTCGTTTAAATGGTTAATTTTTAAATTTTTATTAAATTATGGAAACTCAAAATATTGAATTATTAGTTTAAAAATATTAAAAATGTTTAAAAATTTGTTAATTTGATATAGTGAAATGAATTATTTTAATTTGTACTTACCGACAGGAGAATTCTCTTTCGCCTAGACACAGTTCTAAACAATCTTGTCTCGATGATGCGGATAATTTTTTCTTGCCGAAACCTTTTAGCTTATAACCTTGTACTCTATCGAAGCACCAAGCTCTTTCGCAAGGCTTTATACCTAAACACGTCTTTTGTGCGTAAATCGTGAATACTGGAAACTGTGATTTACTCAATGCTCCTAAAAAAGCAAAAAATAAAACATGAAAGTTAAGTACGAGTTAAGATATCTAATCACGCATCTTGGAGGATTATAAACGTGACACTTCATGGTTGTTTGGAAAGTCGTATGTACCCATTAGTTAAAAACGGGATTGGAAACGTGACGTACGGATTAACCGAGAACCACCCCTCCTCTTACTGGTGTATATTATTGTTATAAGGTGATGTAAGTACAATCGGTATTGTAAGGGAGCTTCTTAAAATCATAAAATATTAAGAATTTCATTTGTACTCACGTATTTACAGGACCGTCTCTAGGGCAGGGCGAGCGGGGCCCTTGCCTCGGGTCTCGCGCTCTCAACATAGTTGGATAGGATTTATTATATTAAGTTTAATTACATGACATGTTGCGTTATTAATTTATTTACTTATTCATATTGTTGTAAGTGCAAGTTACTATATTTGTTAAGCCTATTTGCGCACATTTGAGTTTCGATATGCAACTGACGCGTGATAGTGACATTTTCGACATTTAAGGCCTCGCAATTTTACTCTGCTCCGAACCCCGCAAATCATTAGGACGGTCCTGCGCATGTACAAGAAATAATATAATTCGTTTTTGTTAAAATGTCCGTGAACTGCGGGTGGTTAAACATTTATCAAAAAAACGGTGATCCTTGTTTCGAACTACCTCACATAGTAGTCATCAATTTACGACACTACGTCAGAATCAACAGAAGTAGCAACAGCAGCGTTTAGGTAATAATCAATGATTGGGCGAAGGACACGTGAATTTGGTGAAGGAAATCCATGCCTGAATACACTGCATAATAATGAATCGTGATGATAATAATCGCATCGGTTGAAACCGTGTCCGAACATGACCGTCAGTCGATTATCGCGTTATCCCGTTTTTCACTTATCTTGCGGTCGTCGACATCCGAAAAAATATCGAAATCAAACGGTTGTAGGAAAAAAACCCTCGGTATACGAGACTAACAAATCGCCTAATTTTACGAAGATAATGTACTTCCACTGAAGCCATTCGATTCTTACGCAAGATTATCATCACGCGCTTTATAAGATGCCATTAACGTAATTTACATTTTTCACTGGCCAATTACTATTTTTTGGTTCGCACTACGTGTAACGTTAACAGTATATATAATTTGTCTTTATCATAAATTACTTTTGTGCATATTGCCGTACACTGTTTTACAATATCATAACATACGACGTCTATAACGTGTGGATCGTTCCTGTGCAAGTCGTTTGGTTTAAATTCAATCACCTATCTGATATCGCATATGACGTGGCAATTGTAGACGTTTAAAAATTTAACATTCCGTGATGGTTGGAGATGAAGTGGACACGTTTTCTGGAAACAATACTGAAACGTGGAAACGAAACTGTTGTTAGGCAAACCGGAATCTTTTGACTCGAGGTCGAAATTGAGTGGTTTTCGTGATGCTCGACATCGGGGAAACGTGTTGTACAATTTGGTTTATTTCGAGCACGACCGGTGGGGCTACCCGAACGTCCTACCCGCACTCTGTTGCCCGCGATGCCGTTTCATATGTCAGTGCGATACCAATTGAAAACCCTTGCCTGCGGTGGTGATGCCGAGGAGGAGTATATACAAGTAACCGGCCAGTTGCGAACCGTATACATTCAGGTATATGAATATGGTGTACCGCTACGGCTAAACAGCGTATATAACAGTATTTCGCTGCCTATCTATACTGTATGACATCGAGCAATTTGAATTGATTATTGGTAGCGATAGAGGTCGACCTCCATCGAGAAAACACATAAAGCTCGGGGTTAAGACTTGGGCGCATCACGACGACGCGGAATTATACGTTCGTGCTACCGACCTGGTTGGAACGGGCTCGGGAAGAAGCGTCTGCATAACTCCCACGATACCTCCGCCCGCGTACATCCTCCCTCCACCGACCCCACCAGTCGCTCGTGTCGCGAACACGAACCATATGACCGTTCCTATTGTGTTAATACTGTAATTATGCCGTACACGCGAATCGATATAAAGAAACACACATTCCCTGATTATATATATTTAATGTGTACTATAATGTATATATTGTATCGGCGAGTCTGCGCCGTGTTTACCTGGATAAGCGTCCGCGTTGGACGAAAACATCACGCACAGTCCGGTCTCGTAGTTGACCGAGTAACATGTGTCGTTCGATTGGCAAGCCTCCAGGCAATCGGTCAGCATCAACGTGCCCGGTATACTGTCGAGCAGGTCGTCGGGTGCCGTGAACACGTACCCGGTAACCAACTCGAACCCTGTCATGTCGGCTTCGCAGTCTTGCAGAGACGTGGCCGAAGCCACCGCCAACATCATGATGCACGCGTACAGCGCGCTCATGCAAGTCTTGCCTGTAACAATACATTAAACAAAGCGAATAAGTATACGAGAACGACAACCGTATAGTACACCCACCGCGCAGTGGGCTCACACATCGTGGCGGCCGTGATGTCGGTGTGTTATAGAAATCTCGTCTCAGTATGTGGAGAGAAAAAAAATAATTTTCCGAATACAAATTGTATTGGTAAAACCGCACGAATAAAAAAAAAAAAAATAAAAAATGCGTGCAACCGCGTATTATAATGT
Organism: Sipha maydis; assembly: GCA_034509805.1. NCBI lineage: Eukaryota > Metazoa > Arthropoda > Insecta > Hemiptera > Aphididae > Sipha > Sipha maydis. The sequence goes on from JASXSY010002987.1 coordinate 98,936, forward strand.
TTATATTACTATCGTCGTCTTCGTTGTCATTGATTTTTCGTTCAACGCAATACTCAGCGTGTAGTCTTATGACTACTATACTGAAAAAACGTTTTGTGATACGTGTTCTTATTCAGAATTTTTTTTTTTTTTTTTTACGTAAATTTTGGTTAACATGCGAGTAAGACGACGCTGTAAAAACAGAAAATAACATTTGCGTAGGATACCTTAAAACATCCCACTACAGTATACATTACTAGTATATGTTGTCGGTTCAGCTATTAACAAGTGCCTACGCGTAATTCGCACAGACTTAAACTAAACAGACGTCGGGTGAACCGTATATATTATTATTATTTTTATGTTTCGTAAGGCTAATTATATTATACACCATCATTACTGATCCGGAGAAACGGTCGATAAATACCAAATCGTTGCCGTTGTTCCTGCCGTTTATAGTATACATTTTATACGCCCTTTGAGAGTGTGGGTCAACTGAAGTTTTTTTACTCGGTCATACAGTGTGACAACGGATTTCGCCAACGTTTACATAACATGAATAGGTTATACCCCAATCCTCATCGGACTTTTAACCTCCAGGCTTTATATACATATTATATATATATATATATATATATATATATATATATATATATATATAGGTTCTTATATCCTGGGTGTTTGATTTGTTGAGGATAATGCTCGAAACGAGTTTAGAAGCGATATTTAGCGATATTGTTTTACCCGGTGTTAACAAGAGAAAGAAAAATATAGATAGAGAGAAAGAGAGAGAGAGAGAGGGAGAGAGAGAAGGGAAATGTGCATTAAACCACATGCAATTACTGCAGTATGTGTATCGATTAACGTCGATTTACTGCTATATTATAAATATACTCGTCGCCATTCGGTGTGTTATGCGGTGACTGATGTATATATGCAATGGCGTTCATGCGTATGTGTGAACGCGCGTGTATATGAAATCCCGACTGTGTACATTTTACCGTTAATAAAATGTAGATAATAGAAAAATAGGAGAAAAAAATGTTATAACGCGAAATAAAAGTAGTGTGTTATTGAGACAAAACATGTATGTAAACTTTTTCTGCGTCGGTTATGGCGAAGACGTTCATTTTTTGTTTTGTATTTATATCGAATTTCTTCGAAACTTTATTCGATATAATTTTTTCGAATTGCATTTTTGGGATATATATGTAGTTTATTTGAGTGCATTATTATTATAATTCTAAATATGAAGGTAACACACCACTGCAGCAATTATAGTGTTTGTGTTTGTGCATGTTCATTGTTCACCGTTTAAAAAATTACAATCGGTTAGAAAACGTAAAAATCAGCGTATCGTTTTTAATGAAGTTACGAGTATACGTGTAAATAAGCGCTTATAGGTGTGTGTAAGTTAATGTACTAGCGACTAAATCAAATGCGTTTTGTTCGGATCGAGCAATAAAAATAAACGGTGTTAACCTGCTCGTCTACGATCGATCACACCTGCACGCGCACCTTGACATGTTATCCTTTGCCTCTTTGATAAGACTAGCGTAACGTGTTTACCGGAGGCTGTTATTGTTTTAACCGTACAGTCTGAGTGCACATATTAATTCGTAGACTTCCATATACGAGTCATCGTCACGAGTTAATTGGTTTTTCTTTTTGTGGCTCATTCTCATGTGTAATAATGTACCCGGAATAACTGCACGCAACTTTTAACCCGCCGAATTAATTTTATTATCATTATTTTTATTATTATTATTATTATTATTACTGATTTCAATATCACGACGACGATGAGGAAGTGTGTCTATAAATAATAATATAATATATTATCACGTAACGGTGGTCTTGCGCGCGGGACCTAACCCGGAGGCGTTCTATGACGCGTTCTGAAACCAGTTTTTATTTTTTTTAATGAGGTGCGCGTCGCGGACAGCGCACAATCGTCTTTTCTATCGGGTTGAAAATATTTAATAATGTTTTTTATTCACTGGAAAATCGGGAGTCGATGATTGTGCCGTACCTACTCATCCGTTCTTGACCTACATTAACAAAAAAATCGAATGTTTTTTTTTTTTTCATTTTGTTTGAACCGCTATTGAAAAAGTCGCTGGAAAAAAACGTGAAACAATCTGTGTTGCTCTTCTCTACGCAAATAATAGATGGGTTAAAAATATATTATTTGTAAATCGAGAACCGTCTTCGTAACGCGTACCCAACTGTACAATAATAATAACGAAAATGCAATTACAAACCGTCGTTGTGAAATTCGATGTGTCTTCTCTGTATACACTGCAGTTGTCTGTGATATAATTGAGGCCGATTTCATGTTTCGCGTGGTCTTCTTCTGGCGATGTCGCGAAGTACGGTACGCGCAATGTTTTTGTTTTTATCACAATTATCTTATCATATTTTTTCTATAATGGGTATACACCCGATAAAATCCAATATACACTTTTCTTTCTGGCGAAAAATTCCATCGTGACGGTGACAATCGTGCATTAATTTGATTTTACGTAGCTACGACATCGCGGCAATCGTGCTAAATCATGATCTCGCTCCGGTTGACGGATATGATTCATGCCCGGTGGTACTACATGCAGTACATTTTTCAGTCGGTATTATAAAAAAAATAAATAATATATGTTTATTTCGTCTCGCACATTTACATTCAGTCAATTTGATGTCTTTAAATCTTGTATGCAATTGGATTTTCTCAAAATGTTTCATCATCAATATTAGTTGTATATATATATAAATATATTATTTATATTTTTTGTGAGATACTTAGTAGGTTTTTTGCATATAATTATTTTTTTGTGTTCGAAATGTTTTCGGTTCTTAGATAAAATACAAATTGTTTCGTTCGAACTGTGATGTAAGTAGTTTTGGTACGTACGCATTTGTACGCAAGTATCAACGATTTAAATGATAGTTTATCGTCATAGTTATTATACAATGATCTTAGTATTAAACGGTTTTTAACTTATTATAATGTTAAATACAAATTATAGATTTATTTTTATTTTGGCGGACACCCTACACATTCATTATTAGACAAAAAGTCGTTTAATGATATTTTTTTGATTATTCTAAGTTTAATAACAATTATTTTATGACAGTTCTCCCGTGACCGTCGTGCGATGTCCGTGGGAAACGTTTTTACAAGGATTATATCTCATAACTGTGTAGTAATAATAATTAATATTATGCAGTTTACCGTCAACCGGTTAATGCAGCTCAAAGCGATGGAGTTTTTTTTTCGCTTTAGTGTGTTCATATTATTAAGAAAAAAAATGAACCAAAAAATATATACTGGTAAAAAAACAATATGATGATGATGGTTCACCATATGTTGCTGTCGCCGATATTAAGTGTGTTTTCTGACCGGAAATATTTCGTTTTCCACAACTCAATCAAAACGGCATTCCATTAGAAGGGAGATTTCTCTACTGCAGCACTATAGTACGTGTTCGATTCGTTCCGATAGGAGAAACAAAAACTGCCCGGAAACAAAACGGGTGCGCGAAAAAATAAATAAGAAATGCTTCTTTTTATTATTGGGCAACAAAAGGAAAATTGACTTGCGATGAACACAATGTATCGTCGTCGCAAGTGTAAAAAATGTTGTCTACACATAACAGCACACGCGTTTAGAGAACTGCTTGCATCGTACATGATTCATGGAGGACCATACGTTATAAATGTGTCACAGGAAAACAACGAAAATTATATTGTTTATGATAAAAATATGTTTGTGAATTATCGCCGAAATCGCCCATGTATTCTTGTCGGTTTTATAAACAACGTCGGCATATTCTATAGTGCACTGCACACGAGGTCAAGAAAATCATATTAACCGCTTAGTCATAATACAATTATTATACTCGCACTGAGGCGTAAATATACATATTTATTTATAATTTATGTTTACCGCGTAATCGTGTTTCTCTCGAACAAGTCTCTATGTTCGCTCGTGACAGGACGATGCGTGTTCTTGTGTATGGTGCCACGATCGATTAGTCGGGGTTCGTACGAAAACGATCCAAATCGCGTGATGTATACACTGCAGCTGCAGTTGCATTTTCAATTATACTCGTTGGATCATCGTGTTATCATAGATTATTAAGTTACGTTATGTATCTTATTATTCACGATTGGCTATTGCCTATACCCACGCTGCAACAGTCGGATGCTTGCATTCATGCGATGTTAATAATCACATGCACACTTTTTTAAATGTGTTCTTGTCCTGATGCACCGGGACAGAATGACCAGGAATCTCGCTGTGGGTTTTTATTATACTCTTGATAGATAAGGTTAGTTATAAGATATATATGTATTTATTTTTACACTCTGTAACTTTAATAGTCGAGTAAAAATGTGATTGTTGCACCGTAAAACATTGGTCAACGCAGACGTGTGTATGTGGTTTTTTATTTTTGTTTTATATATATATATATATATATGTGTGTGTGTGTGTGTGTGTGTTTGTGTGTATATGTATATTATATATGCGAATATTGCAGTAATATAGGTCAACAAATTATTATTATCATTATTATTATGTATATTTGTCGGTGGATGGTATATAATATCGATGCGCGTCCTGCCGGCGGTCGTGACCGCGGCGCGCGCGCTCAGAATATTCCATTGTGCGCGCTCGAAGTAATATCGCGTCACCTTTAACGAGGCGGTTCATCTCTGCGGTGGCGGCTATTCGCATAGTTGCAGGTCCTTCAGAGGCCAAGGATTGAGCTGCCTGTACTGTAAAGCGTGACAAATTTCACGATTCCGATCGTCTATTACTATTCGTAGTTAAACGCGTTTGTCAGATTATAGTCATGGTTTAGTCTAGTTGTCGGGCTGTGTTTCGCCGTCATCTCAACGCGTAGACAATATCTCGAAAAAATGTTCGGCAAGTATAATATTATTAATATAATATAAACATTGTGTCCAACCAAAAGATAGTATCTCTATATATATGTACCTGTATCGTAAATTATATTTAGGTACAAACGTTTTTAACATGGCGTATTTACATGTTTCCATGTATGTACAATTAGATTTGGAATCGGCTGATAATGAAAATTGATTTACCAATCGGCAGTCATAGAATGTGTCTATGCGTTATCGTATATTTTTATATGGTTCTCGGGTTTCACGTACGCATTATCGTCTCATATATATTTATATACACACTTTGTATAAAACACGGCATAGCTCGTCGGGAAGTTTAATGTTATTAGACATGATATGATGTATGTGCATAATGTACTGTTTTCAATCGTATGCAGTGTCTCGAGAGTTGCCGACTTCAATTGTCGACATTTGCCGAGATTTCTTGATTAAGTTCTTCTGTATAATATAATAATTATCCTGTACGGCCGCTAAATATTATTACTGATATCAACGACGCGTGTGTGTGTTTTTAGTTGGTTTGGGTTGGACACACGTGATGATGATCCGATGCGTTTTTTCACGGCGATCGACCTTACCGTTGATCTACAGTTATGCGCGTCTCGTCTACTCCACGGCTGGCCGGTCCGCCGTCATACGTGACGATATGTACATATAACGTGTGTGCACGTGTGTGTGTGTACGTGCATAAACGTCTACTCTTCGTCTCGGACAAAAACGAGGGAAAAAGTACATATATTGATAAAAATAAATAGATTTAGACTGAAAGAAAAGCGACGATGCGTGTTGTGTTTTCTGTCTGTTGTCTCTCAAGGGTTTTGTGACTGTGAGAACTGTATACTTTATATACTGTGTAGCACACAACTTGTATAATATACAACAGTAATATGCAAGTACCGTTTATATATATATATTTATTATTATATATATGTGTGTGTATATGTATATTATACACGTCTTGACTTCAAAGGAATATAATATATCGCCTAGTTAAACGTTTTCTGTGTGTGGGCAAACGGCGGCAGCGGTCGCGCCGGTCGCCCACGGTAATTCGCACGGTGTGTGCGCGCATCGCTCTGACTTTACCGTACACTCCACGTGTACCTACATGTATATATGCGTGTGTTTTATATAGATATAGAGGTACAACACAACAGTTGTTGCTCCTCGTGCACGCGAAAAAAGACGATTCACTGCGAGTTGCAGTAGTTGTGTTGTGCCGTATTGGTATCGGAGTCGTCGCAACGTCTCTCGCGAATTTCGTATTTTTATCCACGGCTGCGGGGTAGTACATAATTATATGTGCGGCCGTTTTGCCTTCTGTCGTCGTTGAACCGGTCGCGGTAGTGGATGATGCAACCGGTTTTTCGTGTACTTATACGATTTATGCTCCAAATCGCGATTTTATTTATTTATATGTGTACAATACATGTGTGTGTGTGTATTACGATGACGTATCCGCTGAATAATGCACTCGTCGTCGTTTATTGTATCTATATACACATGGCATGTAATATGTTTTTGAATATTATTATTTATTACTATACACGGGATTCGGTTAAATCGCCCGTGAAAGACATGTATATGCGCGTAGATATTATTGTACAGAAGTGTACGATTCGAGCAATATGTACGATATGTACGTGTAATGTGTATTAGCTGCTATTGAACGTTGGTGGAAATGGCGGTGGCGGTGCATGGTGGTCGCCGCCGATGTGTTCGCAACGGAAAGGAATTCTCGACGTATAGTTCTGTCCAATTCACATACATGTATATACGTGTGCGGCGGTGTACCGTTACTCGTGGCGCACTATCTTCCGAGGGCTTCATTATTTTCATAGGAAACAGATGGTTTTCCTGTTTATTTTTCCTGTATGCTTGTTCAGAATTATGTTTCGTGAGCAATCAATCTCTCGACGGTTTCAAGAGATGATCATGTTTCGATTGTATATTTGAAAAATCAAAATAAAAGTGTATTCCCCGTACTCCCGTCATTGAAAAATAAAATGTATACACCAAAACGATCCAACCTGGGGGTATTAGAATATTACGCTTAACACGTGGCTGTGGAGGTCTTATTCTAGAATTCTGGATCGTTTGCTATGTCTAAAACTCTTCTATATTTGTGTTTAAAATTTCCAGGTAATCTTACACGTACAGTAATGGTTGTGTATTTTATTTTATCTATTAAGAAACTCATGGTGCATGGTCTATAATAATTATATTATTACTAGACTATGTGAAATGGATCGAACGGCAAGTGAAAAATTTAAAACATACGTTTTTATAAATAAGATTGTTGGATACGTACAATTTATCGTGAGATCTCTTGTTGCTCAATATTTATAATAAAGACCGTCGAATTACCGAAAAAATATAAAACCGGTGTATCCACTAATATAACTCTACTTCCAAATGGTCAAACACATATTAAATACACACACACACACACATATATATATAAGTACATTTGCCAAATTCACTGGACTGTGGGAAAATCTTATTGGAGTAATAGTGTGTGTGCGCACTCTTGTCAAAATCATCCAAATCCATAAATTGATGATGTTGTGGTAAAACGCGTGCGTGTGAAACCATTGTCGTTCGAATACATATAATATTATATAAATATGCTGCAACGATATAGGTGTGTGTATAATTATTACGTCGATTATTACAAGAACGCGGAAACGTCGCGTGCGTTTCCACCGATTGTGATTTTGTATATCTAGGAGTACACAGGTTGGTACACGCTTGGTACGCACAAGTGTCTGAACGCGCTTTAATCGATGGCGATGGCGTGTGTAAAGGGTTCGGAGTACAGTTGCACATGTTTTAATGGGAACTGCAAACGGTTGAAATTCGTTATCAGACGGAGGAAGCCGAACGGATTGCTTCGCAGCGTGCCAGTGCACACGAAGTGCTAATGTGACATTGATTAATAGGAAGTTCGTTGAAGTCCGTTCAAACTGCATTCGTCGACGTCATCGTCGGCCTGCTAGTACACACGCGTTCTCACATTTTGTATACGCTAATTATTGTTTACCCATCATTAATCATCCCATATAGTGTGATGTACCGAGTAACACTAGATTTTTTTCGAGTTTGCAGTGTACCGATACGCGTGTACACGATAGACACGCGACTCTTGTGACTGCATTCTCGAAAAAAACAATATACGAGATCAAATATCAACGATATTGTCTATCGAGTCTTAGTAGGATTCCGATTGGTGTTGTTTGGTGCACACGGTGGACGAAAATAATTTGTATAATCAGAACAGTCGCGCGCGAGTGGATATAGCGAAGGGCGAGCACGGACAAGTATACATAATAAGTATACGATGAGTATGTGCAGCAGGTGGTAAATCGAACGATGCAGCATATCGCTGAGGTGAGATGACGCGATTTTAAACGTGCGTGTACCATTTATTTGTTATTCGTTTCGTCATGTCATACACGATATAATATGGGACGCGTGTGGAAAAAATCACCGATTTCGTTGTTATTATTTTCGCCAAACTCTACGGATGTGCGTACACTTGTGTCTTGTACCCGACCGTGTGTTAAAAATGATGTTGAAAATATAATAAATAGAACGGATTTTTTATTATTATTTATTATGTGCGCTATTCGTGTTTCGGTGATCGGAAACGCTATTTATTGTGTAGACGTTTCGATTCATTCGACGTGCGTATTATTCTAACGCATTTTTATAACCTAATTAATTGATTTACTACGGGTTCGTCCACGTGAATATTATTATTAATTATAAACGACCGCATCGCGACATATCAATCAGTAGGTAGGTATTTGCGTTCACCGTTATTGCAATGATCGCTTTTACTTCTTCTCTCATATCAAACTACTCCAAACATTTTGAAAAATGTCGTTTTAACGGATTTGTGTGCGCGCAATAAGTGTATTATAATATATTATTATTATTATTATTATTATTATGACTGAGACACAAGCAGTGATTGGCTATAGGTCAATACGAAATTGGGTATTGTTCGGCGGCATACAATACGGTGAATCATTAATGTAAAAAAAAAGTAAAAGATACGAAATTCGATTTCCATACTAACGCATATCATATATTTATATATAGAGTCTAAAAAATTGCTAGCACGTGCATCGAGTCACAATCTATTATTATTATTATTATTATTATTATTGTTATTGTTATACCATTGAGAAGTTAATGCGTTGTCGTCTTTTTTTACGATTTTGTTTTTTTTTTCGCGAAAAAACATTTACTAAAAGCAACGGGACTTGTGGACAGCGAAGAATTCTATATAATATCTACAGAGTGCACGATGGTGGTGGAGTGGAGACTGGATGGCCAAATTAGAATCACGTACACGGCCGCTGGTGCGTAAACGTTTTTAATTGTCGGCCCGTTAGTTATATTTTGCCGTTCGGCGCTCTGTATATAAGCGAGTCAATTATGTCCATCCGCGAGATATTCGTTAATGTATTGCACACAAATGCTGATAGATTCTGATTGTAATCCTAAATTGTAATTTCAACTCGTAGATGCATAGTTGCTGTTCAAGTTTGAAAACACCTCAATTATATAGTTATAAAAAAAATAAAAAACTTTGTATGGAATCGAACTTTTCTTAATAGACTAGTATTTTACAAGACATCGTTGTACGTTTATTACATTCACATTCTAGAAATTATATCTATTAATAAGTCGTCATCCTGGTCGTTATCGGCACATTTGTAGCCGACCGTTGATGTTACCGGCATGACCGTGAGACCCGGGCACATGGTTGATGCCCATTTAACAGACTCCTCCGTGCGTTCGTTTTCTTCTCACACAGTTATCGGATGATAGATTTATTGAAAATTGAATTCATCGTCGACTTAAGGAAAGAAAAAACGCGCCTATCGCATACATGTATACTCGTGCGTATAAACACATTCGCGCACTGCACGTGTATTACAATTTGCAACGATTGACTGGAAGAAAATCAGTGAAGAAAATGTTGCTACAGACAGTAATAATAATAAAAATAATAATAGACGAACAGCGTTAATAAGAAAATGTCAAAATGAAATAACGTGCGTTAGACGACTTTTCCGAGGTGTAGTGCCAGTTGTATGAATTTATCTCGTACTCGACATGACGTAATTTCTCCTTAGCAAGTTATCGTTATTAGATTGTCTTCATTCGCTTTAGCTGTTGTGAAAAGTCATCGGAATCCACGTTACGTGTAAATCCTCGACGTCGTTTTCCTGTTAGCAAATTGAATGATTTTACCGCTCTGGTGGAATATACATCTGTTTTTGTGGACGAACGGATATCGTCATTTATGCAATTATTCAAATCATTGAACCCTTTTTCTTCTTAATCTGTATTGTAATTCGTGTTGCTTCCCACCGTTCGCAAACATAATTATATTTTTGTCGGATTTATAACAAGAATAGACGATCGAGTTTTGTGTTATTATTATTTTTATTAATTTATTCACATACGATTTTTCGTATGCCACTGTATCGGTAGCTTTGTACAATGTTATATATAGACACAGCTCGTTCAAAACTCACATAATAAAAATCGCCGGTGACACGTTTCTACCGCATATATTTACTTTGCAGTCCCGTACATTTCTCGACACCGGTTATTACGTGATTGGCTTCTACGACTATTTTTTTTTTTTTTATTAAAACGTTTGTTTACAAGTTGATAATCACATTTACGGACACACACACACACATATATACTCATTAATTGTATCGACAAATTATGTTGATAATAATTATGCGAACGATCGGATATATGTTTATATAAATAATGTTACATTATCTCCTTGTTTCATCTCGTTTGATATCTTCACCGGCATAAGCATAGTAATATCACATAAATTATAATGTTATTACAAATTTTAATCGGACTAGTCTGGTCGTGGCTTGCGACTAAGTCCATTGACACTACAGCGGTAGCAGCGTGATATATTCTTAAGATCGAAAGCGCTCGCGCGAAACCGGAAACGCTAATAATATGTCATGTAGCTATCAGCATCTCCAATTATCTATTATTTTTGCGACTTCGGTTAACTCGCTTAGGGCTGCTGGTCGGCCGTCAGGCCTCAGATTTTCAATTATATTTTCACAACATTTGATCTAGGAGCATTTTATTGGATTGTAATATTTTCGAAAATCTTCATCGTCCATATTATATATGTTATATTATATGTTATTTATATATTAATATAAATAACATATATTCTATCGTAAAAGCCTGATCCTAAAGTAAAGCTTGATTTTATTAGATTATTTAGACTTTTATACTAAAATCGTTTTGTACACTCTAAGACAAATAAATTGTGTTAGTAAAAGCTGATTAACACAATAAATAAAAATGTAATTATGTTTTTGGTCAGATATAGCTTTGTAAGTTATTAAATTCTTCTATTAGTTTAAACACTCGTTTTATGTGTTACATTGAATTGTGAATTATTACAATATTTTTCGAATTTTTTCGATTTTGTTTATCTTAAATTCGATTTAAATATGGCTAATATTGGAAGGTGTTTCATCTAAGTAAGAAGTCTCCTATTTATGACCCGTGGGCCTCCAAGATTTTCAAACTTGTGCACAATATGTACTGATAGTTTGTAAATATTTAGTTCCCCTGACGTACGCGCACAACGTTTTTACCAGCACAATCTTACATCCTGGGATGTACACGTCCATTTTAGTATAATTATAATTTCAGCATTTATCAAGTACAAATAGTTAATTTTAGTATTGGCTAGTAGAACCTAAATTGATTTAGTGATTGGGCTTATATATGGTTAGAAATATAGACTTAAAGCAAAGATTCCTGTCGATCTTGGGTTATAGTAGTAAAGTTAGGGCTTAAACTTCTTTCTACAAACCACGATTTAGCCTCTTTTCAAATATTCCTTTTTTATTTTAGATAATATTGGTTAAATTATATTATTTGATTATTTGAGAAAAAAAAGTATTGAATGTAATCAAAATGTATTAATAATTAATATTAAAAAAACTTGTTATACAACAATGGTGGGTGTATATAATTTTAAGCAGAATATTCTTTTGGCTTATTTGGTTCATAATAGTGTCACATAGATATTTTATGCCAAAAAAAAAAATATATACATATCGTTATAAATCTAATAAGTTTTTAGTTTCGTTTAGAATCTAAAATTTGTTGTGACTCGAATATAAAGGTGTGGGTGAGCTCTTAATGGTAAGGTTGAATTAACCGCTTTGGTAATATGACTGTAGCCCCGTAGTACTCTAATTCTAGTTGGGCCTGTGACGGGTACATGTGTATGTTTGATTCATCACCGCCCCACGATCATTTCGGCGTGCGCACACAGGTTATATATTATTATATTATCGTATACGCATATTTAGTGTATACGTCTGGTGCAACGTAGATTGGTCACGCGATTGAAGTAAACGACGGCTTAGACGATTATTTGGAAAATGATGACGACGTGTGCGTGCGTGTACCGCGGTTTCCCCGAATGGCCGACGGACTGGAGCGAAGACCGTGTGAGAATCGGATCAGGTGACGTGTGGATGATGGCCGTTCGTGTTTGACATACATATCGGTGTGCGTTTGGCCTTGTCGGACGAACGACGTCGACGACGATCTGTTGTCATTACAGTTTTTCTTATTCTATTTTTCATTATTATTATTATCAGAGTCATATTATTATTATTATTATTATTATATTTCGGTCGGACGTGCAGTCGTCATGTGATACATTCGCTAATGGAACGTAATGACACTCATTACGCCGCGTGCCGATCTCGTTCAATTGTCTTCATCGTCCCTCGACCATCATTATTATATCACTATTCTTCTTTTTGCCTCGTTCGGTTTTAGATCGTCAAAAAGTTCCCCCTTGTATCTCCTCAATCCGCATAGTCGAACTGGTGTAAATATTTACAATTTTACATTTTAGATTAACGGTACGAGTTGGTTTTAGGGGCGGATTTTTAGCTTTTTTGAGGGGTGAATAGGGTTGATTGTAAGTGATATATAAAGTACAGATAATAAAGACTTTACTGTAATTTGAGAAATTTAAAAGCCCAAGAGGAAGGGCAATCACCACGTCACCTCCCCATAAATCCGCCACTAGTTGGTTCTGAGTTTCTGATGATATTTTTCCCGGGAATACTATTCGAACAGTGCAAATGACCACTAATGAATATGTGGATTTTGACTCCTTAAAGCAGCGGTTCCCAATCTGTGGTATGCGTACCACAAATGGTATACGGAACGGTCATAGGTGGTACGCGGATATATATATATATTTAAAGGAATAGTTTTATTTTTATTTATTTAATATTAGCTGATTTTATAAATATCTATGACATAGGAACAAAACGAATGTAGAAGACAGCTTTAGACATAAAGTAACCAACATGAAGCTCGGTATTGACTGGTATACAATATAAACAGTCACATTAAAGTATTCATTTATATTCATTATAATTAATTATAACTATAAATATTTTACCATATATTATTTTTTGTGCATTAAATTCTTTGCTTATGCATTTATGTAGATTAAATCGACAAAATTAATTATAAAAAAGCTTCAACTCTATAAAATAATGTTATTTTATTTTTTGATAAGTAAAAAAAAAAAAGAAAAAAAATTATTTAGTCAAGTGGTACGTGAACATTTTCTAAAATATGTAAGTGGTACGCGGATATCAAAAGATTGGGAACCGCTGCCTTAAAGGAATATAAGTCCATCATAGGATATATTAAATATAAGGTAAGTATACTAAAGGATCTCAATGTCTGATATCTAATAATCTTTGTAAGATTTAATATTCTGTGTATATATTATTTTTTTAATTAAATTTTCATATATTTTATCGAGTTTTGATCAGAATCGTTTTTTGTTGCAATCGTATTTATTTGATGCGGGATATTGTTAGTTTGTACGACAAAAGACTGATTAGTGGATGAGCCCCATAATTTTTATATACCATCGGGGACAGTCATTTCCGATTTTATCGTCTCGTATATTCCGAAATATTACTAGTTCTATGTGTGTATGTATAATTGTTTGGCAGATGTGTTATGTCTACGGCGAGGACATTGTTATAATGGGAGACCGTCTTGTATTTGAATCATTATCAATTATTGGTGAATGTATGTACATTATGATGCGCGACGTTTGCGCATGTCGACCGAATTTATTAATGTATTATGTTAAAACGTAAGATAAAACGACTGACTTAACTTTCGTATTAAATTTTTCGAAATAACGATAATGAGTTTTATGATGTACTAGAAAATATCAAAACAAAACAAACTTAAACTGTACCTTTTCCTATTTTTTATTATTATCATGATCGCTGGAAACGCGTTTAGGGTCAAAATCCACTTCAATGTCCCAGAGTTGTAAATTAATTTACGAAGTACTTCTATTATCGTTGTACCGTACACAAGATGTGTCTCATTTTATGTGTACCACCTATATAGTGTAGATAATATTACTACATATATATATTTTATATTTATCCGATGTAACTGATTATGTGTATTTTAGAAAAATAATTTATTTACGATTTATATTTTTATGAGTCTACCCCACGTCGACCACGCGAACTTGGCGGTGATAAAACAATTCCCGTTAGAACTAAACGGGTAATAGTTATTAATGAATATTTATGTCATTAAAAATTTGCATATCATGTGAGTTTATAATAAAATTATTGTTTTCTTCAGTACTATGATATATATATATATATATATAAATATTTATACATATGTATGTTCATACAAAAAATTCTAGACGGGCAATTAAACATTACGCGTGATGTTTCAGACGTTACATCAGCTGCTGTTGCCGACGGATTATACGTGTTGTACAAATCTCTAAGTGCATCGAATCGATACAATATGATTTAATCAATTCGTTAAAAAAACTGCAGTTTTGATTTATATGCACAACACCACGACGTGGTGTAGTACGTTGGGTAAAAAACCAGTCCCGCGTGTCGGATATAACTAAAATAGATTTCCTGTAATACTCGCCATTTTTTTATTTTTAATTAATGCCTCGCAAAGCCGCGTCTGAATAAAACAAAACGGTATTAGCCCGAGGAATGAAGAGAAAAAATAAATATAACGGCGACTTGCTCATCGCACATTATAAATACTGTGATGAATTGATTAATCATAAGAAAATAAACTCCGTGTTAACTGCTATACGATTATACATTGTTGTTGCATTATTATTAAACTATTTTTTTCGTATACCACTTGTTACTGCATAACAGTGGTTTTTGCTTTTCAATAAAGAACGATTATTGACGAAACAAATCCGCGGAAAAATCATATATTGTATATTATTGAATTGTGCGTTTTATTTTTAATCGCGGGTTATCATCAAGTGCTCGTATCCAATGTTATAATGTAAATGTAGGCGGTCCCTATCGCGGTTTTCTAATTTTCGGTTGTTTTAATTATTAAACGTAAATTGTTCGAATTTGTATATTATCAACAAATGTCCGCCGATAAATCTATTCTCTGTGTGCGTGCAATATGACTTGCATACACGCTGGAAATGCAAATGCACACACACCGATAATGGCCACACGTTTTTGAACCAGAGTTTTTACTGTAGGCATCATATTATTATGAGATGACGGGTCACGTATGCGATTGTTATCCGTGCGTGTAGACAACGCCTACAAAATTAAAAACAGTCAATACGACTACCACCTATGAGCCTTATACATTTATTTCACGAGTATTTGTGGGTACCCATTAACGTCTCTGCCATTGCTAATCATTTTAATTGTCATTTATATATTAATATATAGTAGATTAGTAAATTATGAAATTTTTTATTTAAAAATAAAAAAAATACCTGAAAATGAAGAAGAAAATATTTGTTTTTTAGCAAAACAAAAAAAAAAATGGTTTTCAGAAAAATGTTTACGCTGCGTGTAAATAATTATGTATATCAACTTTACTTATTCTTTGCCGATCGAAAAACCGCAAAATACGACGATTATTAGCAATAATAACTGTAATAATAGTTGTAATCGTCACAATGGGGTTCTGAGAATCAATTGAAAAATTCTGTTTTACTATTGTACGAAACAATAGTCGAAAAATAAACCAAAACTTCTTAAGATTTCTTACCCATTTGAAACTGGGTAGTGACTGTGTTGGTTGGATGGAGGTACTGGAGCACTGGAGTTGGCACGACGGACTGGACCGCTGCTCGTCGTAGTTGGTCGTTGAACGAAAACGGCGCACAAAATGAACTTAGCAGATAATTATTAAGAATAAATATTATTTTAAGAGATATTTGACAAAAATATTCGCGAAGAACGGGCACTCGCGTACCGATGGTAAAATATGTGATATAATGTATTACGCTGATGACGAGAAAACCAAACTTGTATGTATCGTCGGATAGGTATGTATATAGTACACGGTAATATTAAAATAATATGTGTATCGGAAATAGTAACGAGTGCGAATGTGCAGAAAATAAAATATCAGACCTTGGCCTTCGCCAGTCCACTGGCAACGGACTATTGAAGAGCCGATCGGCGGAGACACCGTTGGTCGGCGGTCCATCCGGGCCTCGGTGCCCCTTCCACACGACGCGACCGCGGTAGTGGCCACTTCCGACGACGGAGGCGGCAGCGGCGCTGTGACGTCACGCTGCCGCCACAAGAAACGCTTCCGCGTGGAACAGAGTGGTGTATCATAGAAGCCGTCTTTTCCCGCCGCGCGGATTTAGACGATGGCTCACAACCGACGGTCGATGCTGGTCTTTTTCACATGCATACAAACGTTTATTTAATAATAATAATATCAGTAACACTTCAGTACGGTCATTGTTATTTTATTATATTATACCTATACAATTTTATAACGTGTCCGGCATCAATACGGAACACGCGACGTAGGCAACGCTCGAAATATTATAATGTTATATAAACGAGTACATTAAATACCAAACCTTAAAGGAACTGAAAGAGAAGACGAAAAATCGACTGGATAGGAGAATTTAAGTTGTACTCCAACAGCCATGGGTTAAAATAAAAAGTTATATATTATTAGGTACCGCATTGGATTACATGTTTTGTCGTTTTTACGTATCCCGTTCGACGACGTTTCATTTCCACGAACCGCCGTACATATAACTGATCGATAGCTGACGATAGTGACTCAGCTGGACGACTGATGCGTTGGGATGCGATTTCGATTAAAATATAGGAGTGCTGAAGTCCCTACGGAAAAGTATTTATTTAACTCGTGGGGTTTATTATTTTTAATAAGAAAAACACGTATCCTACTAGACCTAGTTAATTATATTCATTATGTAGGCTCGAAAAAAAACCATACGTCATAAATATTATGGGCTTAATCAGCTGTAATGTACAAATATCCAGAATCTGACGAAAAATTATTTGGAACTAAACATTCTAATTAATTGTAAAACTGTAGGGTGTCTGCGAAACGTTCGTCGACGCAGCAGTAGCTGCAATAAGTCACGAGATAAGTTTGCGTGTACGATGACCATAATATACCGGTCCTATTATATAATAATACTTATACTTCATATTTGCGTCGATGATTGATAATTTAATGTCTTCGGAATCGATCCCATCCTTGCTATCTTGCGTAAGAAGTAAAGGTCACTGTCGCAAGGACGAGGTCGTTGTCGAGGTCATCGTCACTGCCACCTCCGTGTACTTATGACAGCAACGATATTTGTCTACGATGCGTCGCCTCCGCGGTGCATTGTTATTTCATCGGTGTAGGGTGTGTGTGCCAGAGTGCCAATGCGCACATGTGTGAGAGACCGGCTTGCAGCAGTCAAAATAAACGAAAACATGAATGAAAGCCACTGTCGTTAGCAGAGGTCCTGGAGGTCGTGACGATAGCGACTGAATATCATCAAGTCAGGCCCGCCTGTTTTGGTCAGGATCATTTTTACATATTATGCTGTAATAATATTACTATTATTATTTGTTACTATTTACAGTCATATAATAAGTGATACGTTTGTGATGCTACACGACATGCGCAAGTATACGCCGTCGAGTAATTTTTCTTTTATCGACAGATATTTTTAATTTAATTTTAATCGTATAATTGGAGAGGTGTTTTTTTCAATCCCATAAACCCGCTCAAGTTAGATTGACATTGAAATTTTGACTTTGAATTGTTATAAAGTTGATTACGCGTAGAGTCTATATTTATCGTGTGGGTAGTTACACTTAAACCTCACCCAGACTTTTTCTGTAGTGTCTGTATGATGCCTTGACGCGTTTTATTGTTCGACGACTACTACGTGCAGGTGTTTTACTTTGTGTACCTACATTAAGTTTTCGGCATACCACAAGATTTGACCGATCAAGGATATAATTATAGTAGGTATCGATTAAACATTGTCGGTTTGTCTACATTTACATTGTACATCGATTAATATAAATATATATAGAATATATAGAATATAAAATTCATACAAAACCTATTACAGGTGTATACGTTTAATCGGACTGAATTTCGGTATGTAAATAATGAAGATTTAAAATATAAATTTATGTAGCTATTTGAATATTGATTACACTGTGTAAGAAAAATGTAAAATATTATTTAAATTGATAGTTTCGTAAATAAATATAGTTATTATAGGGCTGTTTGTTTATCAAATAGTTTTTTATCAAAATTGTTCTGTGATTGGTTAGAATAATAATGCTTTGAAATAATTATCTACCATACCCATTATAAATTATAATTGTTTAGAAAAAAAAAATACAGTGGTGCTTTCTGTGAAAATTCTGATGCGCTTATTACTGAATTATAAAATAGCCCTCCTTCCTTATTTTTTGTATATGTATTACTTAAAAGGTAAAAGATAAATGATTTTATTTAAAAATAAATAATAAATACAATTTTAATTATTTTTCAGTTATTGATTGTTTTTATTATGAATTAATAGTTATACATATTTTATTGTTCTTACAATGAGTAATTTACTAGTACAACATGGAATGTTAATAATTATAGTTATATTAATAAAATACATATGTGGTTATATTTAAAAACATATATGCATACACATATATATATATCACGGCTGTACTAATAAGTAAAAAACCACTGTATTACTATTGTACTACTTATCAGCTGTCATCGCAAAGATTAAAACGCTGACAAAATTGGTGTGAAGACCTTTATTTGAACTTATCCTTATATACTACTAAGTTCCAGTTTTCCAAGTTAGAATTTTGTCCAGCATTTTCCAGTGCCCTCTTTTGGTTGTATTTCAATTGTTACAAAAAATAAACAATATTAAAATTATTTTGATCTGACATTACTTTGCGAACATGAAACGAGGTATGAATTTATCTGGATAGTATAATACGTTGTATACAGATTTTTTCGAAAGATAATAACAAACCGAGCCATGCCAAAAAAACTGTAGCCAAAAGGTACATCCTGACAAGGAATCCAGGAGAGAACAAATCATTATAAATAAAGCCAATATTGGCTACTCCCATCTAATTCACTTCTATTTGATAATTAAGGAACCTCATCCGACATGTACAGAACTTCACTTACAATCGCACACATAATTATTCATTGTTCCAGATATTCAATCTTGTGTCTTTTCTACAACAATTCTTCATTACTCGAAGAAGCTTTCAATCACCGTCAATAATTTTAAATTTTTCAAAGAAATAGACTTAAATAAAACATATACTTATTCCTGTAATTAACTTATGTTAGTATTGAAAAAATAAGTTATAGTATGTAAATGTTACCCTAGGCTAATGAACAGTATATTTAAGTATTAATGTTATAAAAAGAAAAAAAAATATAATCACGCTATTTATAGTTATTTATTTAAGCGCGAATATATAAAAGATATTATTAAGATTATATACATTACTTATATAACGAAATAATGACTGGACGATTTAAATTAAAAAACTATTTGCTTCGTCATATTCCTAGAAGAGTTAACGCCTAAATCGTTGATTACACTAAAAACATCGAAAGTAATAGAAAACTAATAATATTATTAAACTATATATATATACAGCGCTTCATCATCGTGGCGGCAACAGGTTACTGCGTGTTTCCGCAAATTTTCTCCCGTCGAGTGAAACTTCTGCGAGGACGATGGCTGTATGGAGTCAAGTATTAGATTATTTCAATATTTGAAAAACTGCGAACTCTTATCGAATATTACGAAATATAAATTCGTATATGGTTGGTATATCAGGAGTGAATAATTGAAAATGAATTTTAACAAGTTCGCAGATTGCTATGAAGGAAAAATCGTTAATTTTTCTTATTAAATATATTTAACAATCCATTTTTATTTTTCATTATTTTACTTGTTAAAAACACTCCTGGTATTCGTGATTTCGATTAATCTTTAGTTGGTAATAAGAGTCGATGATAATCTTATGTTTCTGTCGGCAATTATACATTATAATATGTTTCTTACAGAAAAATATCAGTTTTCTCGTCCCTCTTCCGAATTCTTGTCGCTTTTTATATTGTTTTTCTATTATTTTTTGTTATATAAATTACGAGTACCTTAATATTTTTTTTTTATAAAAACATACATTTTAATTAATGATGAAAGAGTGAAGAGAGAAATAATAACTATAACAATTTAATAACAAAAATAATAATTAAATACATATAAAGATGTTAGATATATAATAATTTTATCAGTTTTAATTTTATGTTGTTTGTTATAGGTTAAAATGAAATTTGTTGAATTTGATTAAACCCAATTTATATTTCAATGAATAAATTTATATTTCGCATGTAATGGCCCGGGAAAGTTTTCTGGACTCTATTTGTGTGGCCATCAGTAAATAGTAATCGATAATCCCTGAGCAATGCGTATACGCTTGCATTGCAGACTACATTCATATAGTCGTGCTCTTTAGATTCACGTGTGCGAACAAACGACTTTGTTTATGAACGTACGGAAAATAGAGATTATATTTGTTTTTATTGTTTTTCGGATTGACCAACATTCGATGCGATGACGCTATTATAGTCTGTTATGTGTGTTCAATCGGTCAGCGGAATCCGGTCTGCGGGCGTCAATGAAAAAATATTCTTGTAACGAATTAGAACAAAAACGTGTATCGCACGGTGCACTTAAAACACGAAAAACTCCGTTGTTGCTGCTTACAACTATACTTCAATCGACGTGTGATCGGACGCACAAAAGAGTTGAGGCGACGATCATATCATATACACGTGTGTACGCGCGTTTCCCTTATATTATAGAGATCCGTTACTTATTGCAATGACACGGGCGCATTGTCTTAAAGAGCTTTCGAGTGTTTTATTTGTGTATATATATATATAGAGTTCTGTCAGCACGTATTATAATTATTGTTATTTCGACACATTTTAATTGTAAATCGGTGTTTAATATACGTATAATATACGTATACATACTCATACACACAGATATATATATATACACACGTACACGTCATGCACCGTTAACTGATTGTGTACGTAGTATTTTATATATATACGCGTATATGTGATATGACCGCCGAAGAAACACTTAACGTAAATCGTGTTGCCCACCCCCGTTCATCGCAACATATGCGATGAACGCACGAGCCGTCTGTCGTCATGAGTATGTACCTATCGTATGGGCAAATATACGCATCGAACTCTTATCGCGTGCCAAAAACGGTTACTGAATTTTAAGTTGTATGCTTTAACCACGGTTGCAGGTGCTTCTGGTATAATTACTATTATGTTACTGCAAATACGATAATTACTTAACCACGCCGTCTCGGGTACTATGCTTGTTTATTTTTGCGACGAGAAAATAATTAATTATCACGACAGGGTCTTTTATTTTTACAACTTTAATATAGTTGCATGGTGGAACGATGCACTTTTATGCGTCGTAAAAATCCTTTATTGTTACGCCCCCGTGGACTGCAGTACATCTTCGCCGTGATGTTTTTACCGCAGTTTTCTTTTTAATTATTTTAATAACCCCGCTTACTCTGAACGCGCGCACAATTCCGCGATGATAAATTCTTTATACGGAAAACTCGGCAAATATTAGCGTGTGCGTGTGCATATATCATATATAGTTATATTAAAACGTTATTTAAAGGAAACAAATCCATCGCTCGCCGCCGCGTGTAATCACGAACGTTCGAGGTGTGTGTGTATGAGTGTGTTTGTGTATTATTGACAAGAAAATCGTTTGCGCGCTAATAGTATATATAATATGGCGCATGTAACGACAATATGTCCGCGAGGTCTATGGGATCTAGGACGTACTTAATAATCCACTCGTATGGTAATTACACACACACGCACGCACACGTACATAATGTACACTACTGACCCATAATGTATAAATAATGTTCAGTATAGATGCTTAGTGTATATATTGTACATAATGAATAAACTGTATACAGCGAAGAATGCTTCGGGTACACAATGCGATCCTATTACGTATTCATTCGGGTTTAGGCGCGACAATAGTCGTCGGGGCAAGCTATCGGTGCATATAGAGTTGCAGCAGCAGTGGTGGTGGTGACGTCGTGGTCGCGGAAAATGTTTTACCGACGAGATAAGTGTTGCCGTACACGTTTATTTTTAGCTTGTTCCCCTGCAGCTGTACAATACTAGGTAGGTACTACATGCCAATAGTAGAGCACGTTTTTTATTCATTTCCTACCGCGGAATAGCAGGTTCTAAATACACGGACGCGGATTTATTTCTCCAATTAGTTTGTATAAAGTTGCGGCAAATCGCAAATAAACTGATTGTTGTGTGTGTGTGCGTGCTTGTGTTGCACGAAAATAATGTATTGTGTGTGACCCCGGCGCGAGATGTTCGGCGAAAGCGCTCAGCGACTTTTACCATTATCTCCTGGGTCGATCAGCATCTCGTCCCCTTGCCAACCGATCATATACTCTTCCCGGTTGAGTTTTCTCCCCCTCCCCTCTGCCGTGATATAAATGCAATACAACGTTCGCCATATGGTGTCGTCTTTTACGTTTAGATATGACGTTATGATTATTGTCTCTGCTCGCAATATATATCCACAATACAATGCGGCGTCGCGGTCTCTATATTATTGCGGCCGGACACGGGATAAGACATCTATAAATGTACATTTTTATATATATATATATATATATATAGAACGCACACATTTCATATAGAATTTTGCACTGTGACTTTTTTTGAAAGACCAACTCGTAAATATTGCACACATACACCGCAGCAACGAGTATATCTACATAGTATTATAGTGTATTACGTGCATGCGCTTGGTGGCGTTTTAATAGAAACCGTTTTTTTGATAGATAGGACACGTTACTCACCTACATATTATACGCCATACACATAAGGTCGCGAGATGCAATTTCTTGAGGGTAAAGACCTCGGATACACCGGTGGCGGCGTTACAATACTGTAGAATCTCTGCTTAACGAACTTGACTAGAATTTCGTTAATTATATATATAAAAAATTCACTTGGAAAACTTGTCTGCGCAATGTATGCGAATAATAATATTTAAGACATGTAATTAGTATAAAAAATGTTTTGTACTGCAATGAAAATTATTATAATTTTACGTTATGTTATATATAAATATATATATTACTACTGTACTTGAGCCCACTAGGGCGTTTATGCTAATAAATAAATAAATAAATAAATAAATAAATAAATAAATAAAAATAAATAATATTAGTTTTAGGTGCATTACGGTGTCTGCTTGCTTTATAGCTCGTTACATCTTCTTTTTTTTTTAACTTAAATTATTACGTGTGTTCTCTGTAAATTACAATAGCTGATGATTTTGTAACAATTTATTGTAATACAATAATATGAAATTAATTTGTTCAACAGAAACATACATTTCTTAATGTTCAGTGAAAATATTCGTTGTGAAATTTCATCGAATTTCTATTTTTGACTGTGTTACCCCGATGGCGAATGGAAGCGTATCTTTTTTATATAAAATTAGCGTTGGGGATTCTACGAGTGCACGTCGCCCGTGGCATAGACAAAATGACTTGTTCGTAGACCACAACTATAGTTTTACCTAATTTTCACATGTTTTACGAGTATACCCCGCGAAATGATATGGCATACCGTATGATCGCTTGTATTATATACGTAATATGTGTGTATTAGATGTGCCAAGTATTCGGCAATTATCTCGCCTTCGATGTGAATATTCACTATATTATAGTAATCGTGTTCACTAGTGTGAGCGCATTAAGCGGTGATGTGTGTAGTTATATCGTTACCATAATAGTTCCGACTTTGTCTAAAGGCGGTTTATATTGTATCATGTCTAATAATTAATTAATTTTTGTTGGATTTATTCGGTCATTGTATGGGATCATCTCGTCTCACGGTCGATTTTCCATCAAAAGCATACATCTTCCGATTAGGTCCTTCATCTAATGCTTCTCACGTCATCTTATATCCTTTTATAACCACCACGTAATTTTTCGCCTCATTCTTAGTATTTATAAAGTTCGTCTCCCTATCGGATTCTGTTTCAACTTGGATCTTAGCAATGAGTTTCGGCTTCTTGTCATTACATGTACTGCCTATAGCAGTATTTCTTAAAATGTTATTTATGTTTCACATCCTTATGTTAATTCTTCACTTCGCTCGTCTATTGAATATATATTATGTATGTGTTTATTAGGCCCCTTATTCAGTATATAGTCTATATTGTTCATATATAGCTCTCGCTTGACTTGTGTGTGCGTAAATTTTTCGTAAACCCGAGAGAAGAGGCGTACACTGTACCGTGGCCACAGATTGGTTTCTTCTGTATCGTTACTAGGTCGTTATCGTGGGTGCGTCTGCAATGGAGTAGTACTTGTACATATTACACTATATCGATTGGTGGAACAGGGTCAGGGCCGAAAGGGACACACGATCGCTGTACGCATACCGCTACCATTTGTACGTGTATGTATATATATGTGTATGTGTGTGTGTGTGTGTGTGTGTGTGTGTGTGTGTGTGTGTGTGTGTGTGTGTGTGTGTGTGTGTGTGTAGGTGTGTGTGTGTGTGTGTGTGTGTGTGTAGGTGTGTGTGTGTGTGTGTGTGTGTGTGAGAGTATTATATGTGCGGGTCGTGCACAGTTCGAGTCGTGTCGTATGTTTTTTTTACTGCATATTCTCGGGGACCAGGAAACGATCCAAAAATCGTGAAATAGGTTAATACACATTGATGAAGAAAATAGATGAAAAAAAAAAAAAAACAGGGAAAAATAGCGGTCAACGCGTCGAACAATGACCGGAAGAAGACACACTCGGTCAGCAGACGTATTAGTCGTTAGCGCGCACCCGATAGACGCACGAGCTGAACAGATATGCGTGAGCTATTCGTCCAACGAGACTGCATAATCGTTAAATATATAGATATACTAAGTTAAAATACCATTCACTTACTGAATGATCAGTGATCAGAATATAGCTAAAACTATTGTACTTATTTATTAAAAATGTTAAAATAATGTAATTATTAGTAAATAAAGGCTGATTAAAAAATGTCACAAAAATTGTATTTTTTAGTATGTAAAAAGTTTTATGCTCTAGATGTATAAATATATTTTTTCATATTTTGGTTTCCTTGGAAATATTTGGTTTTGTTTAATATGATGATTTTAAAAGTTATCGATTGAGTGTATATAAAATGTAGTTAAGTATTATTAAAGCATAAATAAATTAAAATTAATATCATTAAAATATACAATAATTGTGTGCTTTTTTTTCATCTTATTATTACTTATTTATTTTTTTTTACTTAGAAATATTAATTGTTTATATGAAATATTGTTTAACAGTAAATATCTTATTAGATTTGCAAAGGTTACATATTATACAATTTAACAGATTACGCATAGGACATTCTTTTTATCGAGTCACTCATTTAATCTTGGTTTAAACAACTCCTTTTTGTACACTTTATCCTAATGAGTGTATTTGCGATATTTTTCATATATTATTTGTTTGCCCTGTTTTGAAATCTAAACGTCAAATCTTAATTAATTCTTAAATCTCTCAATAGCCCCATTAATCTCCACTTAATTCTGAATACTTATTGCATTTTCACTATTAAAATTATTATTAAGTTTATTTTGGATTCTGGATGGCTTTATTACATAGTATCTTTATGATTTAATTTAATTTACCTTGTACTCTACCATCGTATAATTGTTAAACTGTATTAGTTGTCACTTAAAGATATTAATTAAGAAAAAAAAATAGTAAATATTTTACGGATGAGAACAAATAATTCAGCTATAATTATGTATACTATCGAACGTTTGTCGGGTTTTTTGCAGGGTTTAAAAAACTCGACTCGGTTGGGTTAAATGGGTTTTAATGGGTTTTAATAGTTTACAAATGAATATCGTTTCTTGGCACTTATTTAAATTAGGGCAGTTTGCTACTTAACTTACAAAATATAAATGTACCATTTTAATTTAGTTTTGACAAATATAAATTATTATATAATATACTGTTATACTCCCATCTTCATTCTACGATTATATAACCATTTTTTTGGAATTTTGGTTTTAAGGTTGGTCACTCTGACTGAGTAAAATGTAGTAATTAATTAATTTAATGTTTTTGCATTTTTTTGCTTAAATATTTTTGTTTTTTATTGTGACCAAAAAGTAATACAAAATAAATATGAAGTTTAAAGTTTATTAATTTTTATGTTTGGATTTTATTCAGGCATGTACGTAGTTAATTATTATGTTCAGGCATAGGGGTAAAGAAGGCATCCGTTGTATTTGAACGCACCAATTTATGTTTGAATGTACCACTTACCTGTCAACACTGTTGAAGATGTTCTTGATTTTCTTTTATATAGTCCTACTGAATATTTCCCCGAGTTTCTTATTAACATTTTATTAATTTATTCTGTTTATAGTGTGCGAGAAATAATTCATGTGTAATGAATGTTTCTCTTTATCTGAAAGTAAAATCACATTCTGTTTTCCATAATTATTTTTCTTCAAGATTAAGAAATTTTTGAATTTAATTTTTACAATAGACTATTAAAATAATTTTAATTATAATTGCAATAGGTGATTTGATTAAATTGAACAATGAATGCCATTAGTTTGTCTTTATATACTCATTATCTTTGGAATACCTGCCTGTAACATAACATGTGGACTAATTTCATATTGATTGAAAAAACGCATGCGTATAAAAAATATTGATATTTGAAAATAAGGAATAAATTCGAATATTTAAAATAAATTTAAATTATAGAAATTTAAGCTAAAATGTGTTATGAAATCATTTCTTACATATAAATATTTAATAATAATATTAAGTTCAAATAAGGGCCAGGTTTATAAGAACATCTAAAACAGCAAAAAAAAAAAAAAAAGAAAAACACGGTATTACGTTGCTCTACAAAGATTATACATATAATAGTTAAATAGTTTGACGCGTTAAATTCTTAACTGCAGGTTAACAGCCTTAGCAGGTAGTTGATGGGGTTTCTAAGTCTTTCTTTAATTCTCTTAAAACCACTCGACTTAACTTCACAACCAATGCAATATAATATATTAACACTGTGACGCTTTACGTCTGCTTCAGCTGAAGCATATAGGCGATATAGGATATAGGATATAGCATATAGGCATATAAGCGATATAGGTCCATACAATATTCTTTATTACACTAAGAACAACCATCATAAACGATGGCGATAGTGACTGTGTTTTGTGCTAAACTTATGCACAGCTCTTCTGTGGAGATAATTTAATTTCGACATATGTCTTAGTGCGTTAAACACCAAACTACAACGTAAACGAGTAAATGTGTGTGCATGTGTATCGCGTACAGTAGTGACAGCAGAGTAGCATTCATGCTTCACAGGATTTTATTTTTATTTTTTTATTATGCTATTATATTATTATCATATCGTATAGAACCATACAAAACGACACGATCCGTTACTTATACGTGTATTTTTTTGAACTATTGAATGGAATAATCTGTTATTAATCTGTACTCCATCGAAATTGGACATGTTGAATTTCCGTATATATGTTTAAGTATACATGTCGTGGTGAAATACATATTTTAATACGAATACAATATGTATACTCGATATCTATTATTTTAAGATATATATATATATATATATATATATATATATAGTATATACACTGTGTGTGTGTGTTATGTATCTGTTTTGTGTACATACCGCACTCGGCCCGACATTTGGAAACGATTACATATACTGATTAAAGGTGAGGCGAGCATCACTTGATATGAAATCGCGCCTAGTTTGTTTTTGAAAACAATACATATATTACACACACACACACACACACACACATATATATATATATATATATATATAAGGATTTAATTTCTAGTATCTTAAACCACGAGCTTTAAGAAATGTATACATGGATGCGCGTTTGAAGAAGAGTAATGTTTGTAATTGCTAGTTTGATAATCAGGTTTTAGATTTTATAACGTTTGATAAATATTATAGAATTTCATCGAAAATAGCAGTGTTAATTCTGTATCTATACTATATAATATATCTATTCTTTTATATAATTTAAACAGGATTTTAAATCTATAATTTTAAAATACTGTTTATTTTTGCACAGTTTTTGTATTATAGCATTATTATAACGCGATTTTCCAATTTTGGTGTTGCGTTTTGTTTGTTTGCATGTTTGCATTTGACTTAGATTTTCAAATACGAGTAAATCTTGTTATTTGAATTACAATTATAGAAAAAACATTTTGAGACAGGAGTATAAAAATAATTTTATTTCCATTTATATTTTTATAAAATTTATAAAAATGTAAATGGAAATACATTTAATGTATTAGTTTAAAAATGTTCATATTTATAAATTAATTAGGTAATTTATAAAAATTGAAATGGATTATAAATTGTTCTTCTATTCCCGTCTCAAATAGTTTTTTCTTCAAACGTAATATAAAACAACTTTACTTTACTTCATTTTAAACAACTATACTTAATAAATAGATTGTTTGTTTTGTTATTTTTTATTTTTTTAGTTATAAAATAGTGCTTATTTTGGTAATTGTATGGGCTATAAAACTGATACTAATTTATCGTTGATACGAAAATGTATACATATATGATAATATTATATGTTCTTTCAGTGGTTTAATATATGTTCAAGGGTACCTAAAAAAACTCAAACATAGGAGGAAATGAAATATATTTTATCGTCGAAAAATGTTCGATGGTTTTTGTACTGCACTCACTCGTTCTCACTCTTTGTTTCTCTCTTTATCTCGATAGAAATCCCTAGACACATTTGATCGGTCGAGTTCTGACCGATCGTTACTTTACTATGTAATAAAATACATAGGTATGCAATATTTGTTTTGTTCTTCGTTCTGGTATATTTATTTAATAGATATTGTATACGATTGAATAGAGACGTATATGAGAGAGGAAAAAAAATAATGTTATAATAATAATGATGTAAAAAATGGTAGGAATGAAGAATCATTAATTTATCTTCACCGGTCAAGTCGATAATTGATAATAATACATTCGCGGTAGAAGAACGGCTGGCGCGGGAATAGAGGAAAAAAATTAAAACAAAAAAATAAGGTATCACGAATGTATATTTTTATATACGCGCATGTATATAAAGTGTGAATTGTTTCGTGAAGACTTGCTCATTAACGGTAAATGCGAAAGATTTAACACGAGAATTATTTTCAACATATGGTGATTAGTGGAAGAAATTTAAATTGACAGCTTGCGTTAAATTCGCACAATATTCATCAACACTGGCACTTGTACAATATTATATTATTACATTTCGTCCGATAGTCGATGGTGGTGTTTGCTCGGGGCGTGCAGGTTAACGGACTCGAAAAAAAACGCGTATACACACACACACATTCACACATTTTTCTGCGATGTACGTCGTGTGTGCGTGAATGTTTATGGACGGTGAAATGGCAATAATATTAAGACCATAAAGATATTATTTTCAAATCGAATACGAATTCATCGGGGAAAAAACATCATGCGTGGTGCAATGTGAAAAAATGGTCTACAGTATTATAATTTTTATATATACAACTACCGTACATAATAATTTGCTTATATGTGTGTAGCCAAAAAATTAATGTTATTCTCTTCTTGTGTATGTACAACACCCGCACCCCATCTGGTCTTCACCCATATTCATTATTATAGTACGTTCAAAGTGTGACTTTGTTTTTATTCATCGTCAAATTTCTTTTTTTCTCTTTCTTTTCACTGTAATTTTGGCGAATTAAATTTGTTTTGATTATCACTGCATCATTTTTTTATTTTTCATTTTATTATTTCATTGCTATACGTACTTCCATGTAAATATATATATACATTATTTCTAGTTTAATTGAACTTCCTGCGAAATTTTTTCTTATTTACTGTAGGATTTTTTTTTCTCTTTTCGTAATCAGAAAACAGCATCCATGCAAAGTCAGTGTCGTAAACTACGAGTATGTTTTAGTTCACTGCAGCGCGCACCTCCGTTTTTTCTTTTCGGGATTTTCAGAAAAGATTGCGCACACATAATTCACAATGTCATCGTTGGATTATTCATTTAGATTTTTTTAAGCGTCATTTCGTTGTTTTTTTTATCCGTCGCGTCTATTATCATCTCACGAGTGGGTGCGCGCGTAGTCCGATGACACCACGTAATGCAGTCGCTGTTGATTATCTCATCGCTATATGCGCGATTTAGACATGCTAAAGGTACTACAAGGTGTAGTGTTTCTAGTCAGAAGAAGTTTGACATTTTTTAGCTGGTGGGTAACCTGTCACCGTGAAATTACGTTACAAAAGCTATATTTTCGTCAATACATTGTTTACAAAGTTTATTTAAAGTGAAACCTCTATATAGTGGACAGCCACGGGGAATTAAAAATTGTCCACTATAGAGAGTTGTCCACTATTGAGAAAACCTATTACGCATACATTTATATGCGCATACATTTTTGCCGGGGAATTTAGAAGTGTCCACTATTGGGAAGGGTCCACTATTGAGAGGTGTCCATTAATAGAGGTTTCACTGTATTATATCTACTTATTTATCATTAGGTCTATTTGTTTTTACAAAATTACTTGATCGTCAAATGATAATTTTCAAATTTTTATTGTTGTTTATTTTTTCGAAAAGATACTGGGGCCTACAGAACAGGTTCGTATGTGGTACCTAACCTACCTGCAAGTTGAAAATGTGCGTAAATTCGAAATGACACCGACTCAGTGATGAACACTTTGTATTATTAATTGATTACATATTACGTGTAACTCTACTCTCGACTGCATGATTAAAAGGTGATTTAGTTATCGTAAATGTCATCATGATGATTATTTATAAAGAGGACCCGGGGTTATAGAAGCTCATATCTTGTTAATCAATGGTACGTTTCATAACTGAGGTTAGATTAGGTCCAATATATTTGCTACAAATTGCTAGAATTCGTTTTTACTTTGCAGTTGTACGTAATAAGTATCTGATGAGGAATGTTATGAGCACAATAGTACCCACTATTATGAAAATATCTAAGACCCGCCTTTCGCACTCGATCAACATTTTTCGTACGGTTCTAAAGTGCTAAGCCGCTCCTGTCTCGAGCCATTCATTACACTACGAGCAAATAGTATTATAATCTCGTGTTTCACTGCATAATATGAGTTTTGTGCAGGATATACACACCGTTTTACGCCATGAGCGTAATTAACGCCGAGGCTCGTTATGCGAATATCGTTTTAGACGGTGTACAACATTACATGAACAATATATGCGTATCTTACAGTGTGCAGATATGATGGAGTGTTCCGGTCCGGTAAATCGCGTTCGTGGGAATTCTGGACGAATTCTTATACTCTCGCGCACGCGCACAACTATGATGATGGCTCGGACGGCAGAATGTTGAATTTGGGGATGGGGAGAGGCAATAATTGTAGTTGGGTGCGTGTGTGTGTGTGTGTGTGTGTGTGTGTGTACGAACAAGTTAGCATTTTAGCAACGCGAAAATAAACAATTTTTGAGCGCAAGTCGTGGGGTCCACGTCATATCGCTGTAAACTGTTTTAAACACGTGTGATTAGTGACGCCGTACACTAATCAATTGTATCGTTTTCCGCGGGAAAATCGTTTTTCATTGTACGGCCGCGCGCGTGCGCGAGCGCGTTGACATTATCATCGTAATTATTTTTCGATTTGCGGACGACCACCGCTGATCATCATTGCCCTCGCAATTGATGTTTGTTGTTTTTCACAACTTCTGGACAGACGTCCTCTGCGGCTCATTACGCGAGATCCCACATCGATAACAATGTTTTCCTCATCTCTGACACTACTTTTCCCCGCCGCTATTAAACAATGTCTCCACTACGCCCCACGGAACCGATAATACTATGTATTAACCTCGCTGTCGTTTACGACAACCTGTAATTTGATTTTCTATCGCTCACAATCATGAGTGAATGTTTTCATACCGCGTTTATGCGTTAAACAATCGTAGTCATTACAATGTTAAACATAATATTCTTCGTATCATCATATAATACAATTTAACTACGCTTATCTATATATATATCCGTTAATCGACATTATCACTGTGCGGAAAAGGTCCTTGCGAAAGGAAAGGTGTATGCAAATGTATTCCGCGTTGATTAATCGATGCAAAGAGATATCAATACGTAATACGCTATGTACAGTTACGTTAGATGGGATGAGGATTACTTTTCCACGGTCTTTGTATAGTATGAAGATTGAAATAAAATTCTCATTCATGTGTATAATAAAATATATTCGCTATTTGTTGAATAGTTAATTTGTAAAACGTTGTGTATATAACGGAGAATGTATAATTATGTTTACGCATACTATTTGTATTTATACCAATGTATGTGTGTTGACGATGGATAATATTCATTATTTGGTTATTATTATTGAATCGTTTCGGAGCCGGTTTGCGTTGCTTATGCACATCACGCATTCAAGTCTTTGACCAACGAGCACTCTATACCCGTAATTGTTTTACGTATCAATGTATAAATGCGTACAAATACTGGTAGGCATATTAATGTTTATAATAAAATGGTTATATGCCATTAAATTGCTATTTATATATACGTACATGTTATACGAGTACCATTGATATACCATGGTATCATTGATGTGAAACAAACTGTGCAATCGACGAATATACTAGCGCATATTATACTCCTGTAATATAATACTATGATAGTTTGCAAATATTTGTATGAGCGATACAATCATATTTTTATAATATGTTTATTATGCAAAATGCTAAGATATATGTTTCCCATAGGTTTAATTTGCAATTACAATTGTATAATACTCGTTATGACGGTTTTAACGATCCAAATTATGAATATTTATTTAATTTACTAAATTTAGCTCTGTATAAAATAAGATTTGTGTAATAAAAATACACTACTGACTATAAAGTGAACAATTTAAAAACAAGTTTTATTATACATACGTTTAATGCATTATGTAAGTTGTATACATAGTTTTTGAATGACTTAAAATTACACGATCGGATAATATTAAATAGCGTATAAAGTATATAGTGCATTGAGCGCTGTTTAATTTTTCCTAAGTGTTAAAAGTTTCGTCTATAAATTCGTATTTTTATTAGCTCGGGTTTAATCATGTTAAAACTTTACTCCGAATGTTTTCATTGTGCTATTAGACTGAATTCTTACGTGAAAATATATTTTTTCTTTCATTCTTTCTTATTTTTTTCTTTATAATAAATAACGTTTTGCAGATGACTATCGCGTGCGCGCGCGCGGCTTAATTAAAACTCGGACCAGACGTGATTGACGTCGGTAGCACGGCGTGCGAGCGTCTCCGCGAGGAGATATCCGCAGAAGAACGATTTTTGTCTATTGCGTTTTTTTTTCTCTTTTAGTTTTTCCTTCGTGTCGTGCCCGACCAACGGTTCTTCGTCGAAATCGCGCGCGTCCTACTTGTATGTCCCAAATGCCGCCGAGCATTGTTGTGTTGTAATTACCGTTTATATACATTTTATGTGCTCGATCGTCGTCGTAGCCGCCGCCGCCAGTATAGAACCTATAGTCGTTGTCACGACGTGACCCTTTGCCGTTGCTGGCGTGTGAGTAGGTTTTTGTAAAACGAAAGAATGGTAAGGAAAAAAACCTTTAGTAATACGGGTCGTCGTGTCGATACTAACTCTTCCGGGCAGACCCCTTAACCATCTAGGTTATTATTCACGTGAGACTTTTTATATGTGTGTGTGTGTGTGTGTGTAAATTTGTAGCACACAGTGACATAGTCTCGGCTTAGCTACAACGTATACACAATGTATTACATACATAAAGAACCCATAAAGAAGAATTAATATATATACCACGAGTATTGTTTTACATCGTTTTGATAGGAGAGACATCGAGAGACTTAAACGAATCTCGAGATATGCGATTGGAATGTGCAGGGGAGAGGGTCTTCAATTGTGCACGTTTGTATATCGTTCTGCTGAACGCGAAACTTTCGCCTTATAAAGCGTATCCGATACGTACCCTGTATTTCCGATGGAATGCTGCAGCTGCTGTTGTTCAGTGTTTTTAAAATGAACAAATCGTTTTTCTCTTCATTTGTTTTCGGATGCGTACCTACACCAAGTGCGATGATTGCTACCGTAGTGCACATTATTATATTATTCTTGCTGTGTTGCTGCAACATATTAAAACGTACATTTATTCCCTCCTCCCATCTCGACTAAAATTCCCCTTCCATATGCAATATGTGTACGAACCGAAAGAAACACGCAGTGCTTTAATATATAGATTATGAGTGTGTATGGGTATAGGAAAAAAAAGCGATTTCCACCGGCATTGGCTGCTGCAGCGGAGAGCTGTCATCACCATATTTGATCTGAACAGCGGTGCGCGTAACTCATGTGGGAACTCGGTGCTGCACCGCGACGACGACGACGACCATAAACACGCCTTTAATTGCGCTTACGTGTTTAGTACGTCCCGATCTGATATTGACTACGTGTGTGTATATGTATGCGTTAGTGAGAAGCCATGTGCAGATAATAGGTACTGGGGGGTAGAAAAAAAAAATAATAAAATGTTCAAGTTGAAAAACAGTATAACAGTATAATGTTTTGCAAACGACTGTTATTTGTTCATGACGATGATACTACCACCGTCGCCATTGCCGCGTATAGTATTTATGCGAATTTTCGATATC
The DNA here is from genome assembly GCA_034509805.1 of Sipha maydis. Taxonomy (NCBI): domain Eukaryota; kingdom Metazoa; phylum Arthropoda; class Insecta; order Hemiptera; family Aphididae; genus Sipha; species Sipha maydis. The sequence goes on from JASXSY010002987.1 coordinate 134,171, forward strand.
GTCCGAGTTCGTGCTACTCTATCTCTGTATAAGTCATCGGGAAACGAGAAAACGGTACTCTTAAAAAGCGGCAGCTTCGATCCGTTTTAATCTCGTATAATAAACAGCCAATAAGTACACGCGTGTGTCTACCCGTATAGTACGAATATGTATACTCTACTGATATATAGCTACAGTCCCGCCGCCACTCGACGCTTGCACCACCTTTGGTCGCCGCGCAAATGTATAATGTATATTGCCCGGTGGTCATCTCGTACATATAAAGCGTATAGAGGTGACTTCATGACCACCGGTGGTGGCCAAGGATCGCGAATATACCGATATGGTAGTGTAGTACGTGTACATATATAATATATTATGGTATCGGTACTTTACTCGTTCGCGCCTTCTTTCGTGGCGTTTTTGCCGACGACCTTTCCCCCCCCGCTGTTTATTATGCAAATCCGCGATCGTATACGTAGTGTCCAGACCCTCAAGTCACCCAAGCGCTCACGACCACGGGACAATTGTACAGTGCATTCGTGGTTCACATTATTACACCGACAACGACAACAGTATACGCCTGCGCGTGTGTAACAATCTATTATACTGTCGCGATATTCTTGGAGTTACGTATAAATTGCATTATTATTACACGGCGTTTACAACGCCGCCCCAATCCGACAATCGTCGCGAAATCCATCTTGTTAATCGTGGCATGAGGTATGTGGCGTTTTGACGTAGCGTCCGCGATTTCCACTTCCGGTCTTCATCCGTTCGACAATTATCGACTCCATGAACACGTCAACGTGTTTATATACATTAAAATACATTCGTATATATATATATATATATATATATATTTACTGCATCGCAAAATTAATTGTTTTTGTTGTGGTTGTTGCAACTTGGAAAATGTATATTTCGAAAAGAGAAAGAGAGAGAAAATCACATTTCATGGTTATTTTGAACTCTAGATATACATATACTTGCCTTAGCGCGCAGCCGAGTCGCGTCTTTTCCTGCGTAACTATGTATATGCATCATAACTGCTGTGATTAACCATGACGATCAGGCGTAGAGCAGAGTGTTCGCGTTTTTAACAGTTAATTTATAATTTGATTTGTCCATGAACAATGCGCGTTTTGTGCGAATTCGTTTTATTTCATCGTTTCATTATATTATATACCCGGAATAAAGTTGATTGTTTTATAGTGAGGAATAATTATATGACATTTATATATAATGAATATAATTGATCACTAATTATATTATTTATGCAATCATAACAAAATATATATATAATACACACATAAATAAATAATTAATATTATAACATTGAACAATTGTGTAATTATTACATAGTATAATATCAATACTCTTTGCTTTATTCTTATAAAATATACATGAAAATTAAGTAAAATTGTGTTATGAACTTCGTAAGTTAGAATTTTATTACAGTTGTACGAATGAACGAAATAAATCAACACTGAAAATATTATTAGCTAACAATTTATTCATATATATGAACTAAATAGTTCTATGTTCTGAAAAGTTTAATATTGGATAGTTTCTAGAGTTAAAGAATAGAATTGCTTAATAAAATTAATTAATATACAAATGAGTAAAAGTTATTTATTTATTTTTTTTTAAGTTATTAAAAATACGTGTATTCTAGTGCATTTGGCGTCTACCACACTCGGATGTATTTGGGAAATGGCCTATAACTGCTGTATCAGGTTTTAACTACTAGTATAAGGCAAAATGGGCTAGATGTGCGAAATAATGTATACTACGAGACAACCGATAGTTATGGTACCTTTTATAATTTCACAATGCATGAAATACATATGATGCAATAATAATTTTCATATATAATTATAATTTTACCTTAGCATTATATTATTTTTAATATTAAAAACGTTTGGTCGATAATCAGGTCCACTATTATCATTAGTGTGAATTTTACTTTAAAAATTATGCTAAGTTCTTATTTTTATAATATTTCTGTTCGTTAATGTGGCTTGTACCGAAATTGATTATTTAAATATCTTGTTACTGAATGGTTAGTAGTATAGTAGCGTTTGTGCGATCATATACTTTAATCGTTGGTTGTCCCGTTGCGTATACCAAGACGCTTAGCTCCACTTGCCTTTTTCCAATCAATATGAGTACTATACAGGCAGGGTGGAGTGCGGGTTCAATTTGTGTTGAATATTTTGTATTATTATTTCATACGAATTTTGGATGATGAACGGGTATAGTTTGTAAAACGTGCTAGACCTGCGTATACATTAAGCACATCGTCATATTTTTTACCGATGGAATTTTGTATGGTTTAACAGACTCTCGCGCTGATAATAATACGCATACTGTTGATAAAATTTTTTGTTTGAATTTCATTCAAGAAAAAGTGATCTTCAGTTGTTGTTCCACAACATGTAGTTGTGCAGTCGCATTTAAAATCAAACCATTCAGTAGCTGTTATGTTATAATTAAACTACAAAAATAAAAACCAACAATTGCAGCCAGTTCTATGTCTTATTATGTTCTAATTATCCATCGAGATTTTGCTATATCCGTCGATTGTGACCAGGTGTATCTTCACAATGTTAATTATTGTAAAGATTGCGTGAAAAAAAGTCATGTTAGGAGGAGATGACGGCATAAGGGATTCGATTTGAACCCTCTTTTAGAGATTGTATTGATTATAAATTTGACTCTATATATATATTAAAATATATTGAAATGAAAAATGTTCTCCCCGTTAGAATGAAAATGAAAATTTCAACAAATATGAAATCAGTTCTATAATTTGGACTTTATGGGGATGTGGTTAAAAACATTTACGTTGCAAAAATTTGTGGCATATATGTTTAAATTATAATATACCATAAATGTTTGTATTTTCTGTGATGAGATGAGTAAAACGTGAATAATTCCTAATTTAGAAATCCCTGACCAAACAGCTATTTTCTTAGAGCAAATTAAATGATGCTCAAACATGTTTGTTTTTTCTTTTCAAATGTATACCATAGTATCACGTCAAATAATAGTTACTTTTCTCTATTATATTTATTATTACTATTAATGTTTAAAAAAATGTGTTTATGCAATAAGAAAGGAATGTGCAAGAAGGCTTTGCAGCTGTTTATTGACGATAATTTCAAAACCAAGAGTTTTTTTTTAAATTTTACTGGACGATTTCTTAATTTGACGACTTATTTTTGGCTAAATCGTTTAGTTACAAACAAATTTACATATTCATAGTTAGATACCTATACATGCAAGTATAATATTTCGAATGGGCTACACATCAACAGCAGACCAGCAATTTTCGAATTAAAATGTTCTATTATTTTTCTTCATTCTTTACTAGGAAATAGTTTTTCTTTTTCACTCTTAATTTTGTTTTACTTTAAAATACCGATCTAAATCTATTATGGATATTAATTACTGTATATAGTGTAACTATTATGCTAAAAAACGAGAATAGAGAAACGCTTTCTAGCTAGTTAGTTAGCCAATACATGTAGTTCATTTTTTTAATGAAGTAAATTATATAATTGTATTAACGATTTTCTTAGGATATTTAGATCAGGTGATTATATAGGGTAAGAATATGTAATGAATACTTAATAAGACGAATTGTGTGTACTGAGCATCATAAAGTTCAATTTGTATACCACTTACAACACATACACAATTAACATAATTGTAATAAATAAATATAGTAATTATACGTTATCCGTATCACATCATTATTACATAATGGTGGAAATAAGTTTTCTCGAGTGATTCCCAGATCTTAGATGGTACCTATGTACGGAAAAGAAACTCGTCACTGTAAAATAAATATACACATGTCTTGATAAAATTAATGGTGTTTATAATTATCTATCCTAGTTTGTATTTGATAATTTGTAACGCGGAGAAATGTATGAACGAACAAATGATTGCTGGGGTGCGAAAAAAATAAAACAATAAAAATAACAAATAGATCGAAAAATGGTCTACAATGTAACAAATCGATTAATAGTACGCGTGTTTTGTATTTGTGCGCGTTGATAAGGATTGGATTTACCAATAATAATAATAATAACAATAATAAGTTGTTAAAATCGATCGTGGAACCTGCGGCCGTTGCGTTGTACGCAATACAGAGTCATCCATACATCATGGAAATAAAATATTATAACTGAATAGAAAACGACATAGAATGATTGACGTAAGATTTTCATCTGTCGAAAGGTAAAAATTTGAAGACATTTAACGTTGAATTTTGTTTTCTTTTGTTGAAAACGCACGGACGATGTGGAACAATTGGAAAAAGTAACACGCGCTCGCGCTGTACGTTCTATTTCGGCGCAGTCGAGTACTATAATAGCACTATATTTATGGCGTATGCACGGGAAAGAGATACAAAAAAATTTTATTGAAAACGCGTGTAGATAAAGTTCGTGTTTATGCGATTGGCGAGAAATTCGGCGTGTATGTTGTCAACTATAAGTTAAACGATTGTATTAATCTATAAAATATGTACAGGAGATATGATGAAGTGATTCTATAAAAAATCTATTAAAACATAAAAAGGTAATAAATACTTGATTCTGACTGTTGTTAGTCGTTAACCACGACCAAGAACCGAAAACGTATTTTTCTTCGACCATACATTTTTATACATCGACAAAATCTCATTGTCTCGACCCACACTCGTATTTGTATCGTTAACCGCGTGTTCCTAATTTTTTTACGTCCAAATATTTATTTACACACATTCACTGCTATTACACAACACTGTCTCGGCTCGTTTGCGTCGCAGACCTACTTAATAAAATAAAACGACAACAATTTTATAGATTTCCCATGCGAAGTGATTATAATGTAATAATGATGTACGAGTACGTTGTCTGGACGACACGTGGATTCGTTTTAGCCTGATTTGGCACTGACGACGACACGGAAGTGGATCGGCTCTGTGCGAGAAAAACTAATGGAAAGTGAATCGAAGCGAATCGAGTCGCAGCCGTGCGCTCATCACCGCGTGGTGCATCAAAAAATCAGGGATGTAATGTGTTGGACTTAAGTCAGAAACGCGTGCAATACAGTAATATAGCCAAATTTACGCGGCGGCCTTTTCGTTCGTCGAAAAACAGAATCTATGTAAAGCTCAACACACCGCCTTCATTATATACGTGGTGTAACCCATCAGATTTTTATGGCTGCGTATGTTTTATTGACATTTTTGAAAATAAAATATAAAAAAGAATTATTTTGTGTAAAGTTAATACCCTCGAAATAATAATGAGTTTAAATTACGTATTGTTTGAAATTGATAAATATTTTTCATGATATTAACGTAGGCATGAACATAAGCGTGCGCAGGATCTCTCGGCAGGGGAGGCAAGACCGCAGATGAGGAGATCCAGATTCCAGGTCCCTACCCTTAATTTTTTTCCCTGTCAAGGTCTTGTTTGGTGGCCATAATCATTGAAATTCATTTTCACCCAAAATCATTGTTGTGGTTCTTTTAAACCGTAGTATATATTGATCCATACGGTTACAGGTTAGATTAAACATAAAAATACTACCTACAAGAGTTTTCAACAAGTCCTTTTTAATAATAATAACAACAATACATATCATTATAGTTCCATACGTATTTTGACGTTAGTGTCTAATGTTTTAAACACTTATATAATATCTTCATAATTATTTATGCTCTTACTACAACTTAGTTAAGTTTTTCAGTCTACTAAAAAGTATATTTATTTAGATATTTACTTTGTATAAAACCAACATCTATTCTTCTTTTTTTTTTATTATAAACTTATCCATACTTAAGTTTGCTTTAATCTATATTAATAATTATTAATTACGTAATAGCTTATATTTAAGTTTACTAGTAATTATTAGTAATATCACACTATCACAAAACATCCAATCAATAATAATAGAATAAATAATCAATTTTTTTTTAATCAGCTACGATTATCTGCACCATAGAACAAAACGGCTAAACCCATTGGCCTATAATAAGTCTATGGCTAAATATATTTACAATTAGAATCACATTTATAATTCGTAATAATTTTTATAATCTTGGTCCGTGGTTAAGTTAAGATATTTGTATACAACTGATAACCATAATGTAGATAAAATTGTATTGATAACGTGCAAATAACGAACAAATCGTTATCAATTTAAATTTTGATAAAAATATGTAAAATACCGTTTTAATATATTTCACTATACCTATTGAAAATATTTAAATTTTATTAAAAAACAGTATAAAATAAGATCCCGAGGAACGGAAAATCTCGCAGGGGAGGCAGCTGCCTTCCTTGCCTCCTCCGTGCGCACGCTTATGGGCATGAATAAATATCAACAAAAATCAAATGGAATTATCGAACGATAATATTCATGAGAAGAACTTTATTTTATAATTTTAATTTCATTTTTTTATATTGATGCATTTAGAAATATTTAATAACTTTTATTTATTCATTTGTATATTTGAAAAGTGTTTTGTTATTAAAAACGAAACTTTTTTGTTGTGAAAAGAACGGATCAAGATATATAATTATGATGAAGCGACTGGATTGAATATATATGACGTTCCGATAATATAGGGTAATTTTTCGCGTGCTACCGAATTAGAACGGTTCGCAGAGTGTGTATGTCATTATAACTAGCTGTATCGATGTATAGAGTAAACCGTCGGTGTAATACAACATTATCAGTATTGAAAATACGTATATATTTCTTTTGTTACAACCAGATAAGTATAATATCCGGCGTGGAAAGCGACCGACCGTACGTTGTATATACCCCCGTCGTAGTATTAATAATAATAATAATGATAGCAACAAGACACGAAATATTATATTTATTTTCGTATTTCTGCTGTACATTACACGTGCATACGTATAGGTATATGTGTTTAGTATAGTTGTATATTATTGTTCGTGACAGTATTCGCACACAGAAAAATAGGATGAGAAAGGAAATAATGTAGCAGTAGGAATGTCCAGGAGAATACAATAGTAGTGTATAGTAATGTATATATAAATTACACGATACATAATAATTAAGAGACGCGAGAAAAAATGGAAAAACAAAATTGTGTCAAATTCATGACGGCAACGCGACGAGTTACGGAGTGAAAACGGTGCGACATTTAATAGATACATTTAACATTTGCTCGTTGTCGCGAATTACTTTTTTCTTTTAAACGTTGCAGATAAGGATACGTACGCACGTATTGATGTAATAACGTATATTATTGCATGTGTAATTGTGCGTAATTATGTATGTGTGCGAAACCGTGTATTATTATTACGTTTTAAACGCTTAAAAGTGCACAAAAATTTAGTATAATACAATTGAATGCTTTAAAACGGGGAACTCGCCCCGTTACACATCCTTTACGATATCAGATAGTATCATTGTCGCAGTAGGAGACGCGTTGTTTTGGAACAATATAATATAATATACTCGTATACGATTATCTATGGAACGTGAAAAAATATTACAATCGAAACGAAATCTCGTTGTAGTTGTAGTCGGATTAACTTAAAATTACAAAATGAGCATTAGGCGCTCGCGCGCGCATAAATGCGTGCACACACACGCACACATATACACGTACATACACACGTATTTTATTCCCAAATATTCCGTGACCTTTTATGTGTTTGTGCATGTATGTCTGTGTGCGAGTATGAAGTGTGTAAATTGTGTTCCTACATGCGTGTGTGTATGTATACGGTCGTCCACGCGGCCGAAATCAACGTCTCCCAGGTACCATGTAATTACGTTCCCGAAACACGCGCGAGCTCTCTGACCGGAGCGCCGGCCTCGTCGACGACCTTACGCGAAGCGCGCGTTCGCTTAATGGAACTCGTTTTCTAGGCGGCGGGGATGTGGACGGTTACGAGTTGTGTAAAAGTAGGAGAATGATCAGAGAAGTACGGTTAGAGCCCGGTCAAGTGTCTCCGGAAAGTGTGTGAGATTGCACGCAGGCTTTTTTCGATTGTTTTTTCGTGTAAATGACAATAAGGACGTGCACACGTACACAGCCGACTATAGTTATACCAGTCATATCAGACGACAACGAAATTATGTACCGTTGTAGTACACCGGTCGCAGCTAGTCGTCAGTCGGTCCGAGGAGGGGGGGGGGGAGAAAAGAAAAAACCGACTGGACCGTATACGGTATTGTATAACTCTGCGCATACGGACATGTGTAAAGGGAAACAATTAAAATATTTTTTCCACTGCTGTAGTTGCCTCTGCGACTTGTTAATTACCGCTGAGCAGCGTCTCTATACCACACAATCGCTGGGCGCCGGGCAGGGACGTGTCAGAGATTTTATCGGAGTTTTCGGACCAAACGTCATTTTTTTCCCGACGAAAAAACGTAATTAAAAAAGAATGAAAAAAACACCAGTAATACGCGTACAGTACTCTACGTCGGTCGCGTACGTCTGTGACATGGCTTTAATTGAGCTGCGGCAGTGGCGAGTTGAAACAGGACATATTACGCGTTACACACAGCTTTTTCAAACCCGTCGTTGATTGCAGTTTGTACGCATCTCGACAATAGCGCATCTTGTCCGCGCGGCGTTTTTTATTATTTTTTTTTTTTTTTTTTGATGCTCACTTATGAAAAACTGTCCGAGACATCGTGCGAACACTTTTAAATAAGAATAACTATACCATTTTATTTATAATACATACTTAATTGCGTGGTTTTTTCCTCGCGTACGTGCCAACAGTTTTTTGGAAATGGCGTAGTTAAGTATAACATACGTTTTCATCGATATTGGCAAGTATAATAACTGTGATTTGCATTGGCATAGTTTTTTTGATCCTTTGCGATCGTGTTTCAATATTTTTCACAAAGATTATATCTCCATGAAAAATATAGTTCTCAGTCAAAACATTTTTTTTTTTTTTTTTTTTTTTTTTGAGTTGACCTAATTATTTTTTCGATAAAACGTTCGTTTTGAAATTATTGTCTGACACGTATTTTTTTTAGGTATTATTACTTATAAGTTTGTATTATTTATTTCCATCATTAACCAATAGTACGATTTTTATGAGATTAAAGTAGGAAGGTCGCGGCACCATTTTATTTTCAGCCCTTTGGAGGGTTTCCGGGAAAAGCTGAAGACAAATCATTTTCGAACCTGTACGATTTAGTTAAGCAATAAGCGTCTGTAGTTATTATGAAATTCTGCAAATATTCACTAATTATGTGACCGTAATTTAAATGCATATTGAATATTATTCCTAGTTCTGCGGTTATTGGCATCTGATAAACGTATTTATGTCGCATGTTATTATTCTACGTGCTATTACGGTGTACAATAAATGGTACGAGTGTGTAAATATTTATTACATAAAATTCTAAATTAACTTTAAACGGAGTAAGCAGCTGAGTTCGCTGTTTAGCATTTATTCTTGTATATACTATCGTGATCACCGTGGACCCACCACAGTGTTCGAAGTTTCAGATCGTACTAATATTTTAAGAATAGCTGAAACGTCGTATACGTACCGCGATAAAAGTAACCAACAAAAACACTGTAAAGTAGGTATGTTAGTGTAATGCGTATAAACGTATTATACATTCCGTTTCCTCGAGTATGACACATCGGTTATCATGTGTATATATATATATTTATTTTTATTTATATACAATCTGATGGCGTAATTAGTGCGGTTGTTTTTTGCGGCGGCGGTTCTCGGAGACTTAATCAGCTCTTCTTTTCGTCTCATCAAAAGATCGACGGCGGTAAATACCTTACGATCACTCGCGCCACCGGAATGTGGCTCGGCCATCTGCTGCTGCTGCTACAGCAGCATGGCGATACTGTGTAATATAATATAGAGAAAAAACGGTACCGCACGAGACTGGTACCGTACTTAGTATACTCGTGTGTATATATATTTATATACAGGTACGCGTGTAAAGAAATAATATTATTATTATTATTATTATTATATAAATGCATAAAAAATAATAATAATAATAATAAAACATACATGTGGGCAAACAAATATGTCGTAAACAATTTTTTTTCCGCGGATGCGTGCGCGTGAACAGTTTTCATTCGAATGTAGTGACTTTAATGCGTCTTCCCGCGACGCGATGATCGATTGCTCGGCTCGCGGCCATTAGCAATTTGTTTCGTGTCACCGCCGTCATCAGATTAATATTTTATTATATAGGTCTGTTTACCAATGGCGGTTAAAATAATAATGATTATATCTACGGATCGCTGCCGTCGCTGTTCATTATCGATTAATTTTCACCACCGCTACAAACATGTGCTCAAACGACCGTTGTTCTTTTGTCTGGGAATTATATGTGTGCGAAAAGGCAAGGTTAGTTGAGTAAGTGTTTTAAATTATTAAGATACGTTAATTTTGAAAAATGTAAACTGTTGTGTATATACTGATAAAAATTACTTCTTATTTTTAGTAGTTCGTAAATGTTTCAAGTTTAATGAAGGAAAAGTTACTTGATTAAAAATGC
>JASXSY010002988.1:0-20275 GCA_034509805.1 Sipha maydis
ATTTAAATTATTTTATTAAACATACATGATTTTTCTTCCTAATACTTATGGTTTGATTATAGGCGATCTTGACACTGAGTACTTCTCGCTCAGCAAAATCCATCTATATTCCTGATGACCTATAATAACAAGTTTACCAATCAAAAATGTTCAAATGCTCTAGACATTCATTCTGGTGACTTATAATATTGTTAAATTATTACTTATTAACATAAAAAGTAAATTAATATTTATTTAGCATATATTTCATCATAACAAGGGGTTACAAATGGAAATCATATTAAACACGAATTTTTTCTCAACTCAAATTTTAACCTTACCTTACATAGCCAATTTAGTAAATAATAAGAAACATTTAAGAATAAAAATGTCATAAATAAAATAATCTTTACGAATATATAGTAAAAAAATAGTATTATCATTTAAAGGAAGGTAAATTGTAATTCGCATGCTCACACCATATGTGTTAAAAATTTGAAAATTATGAATTAATATGAATTTATGTAACCTCTAGGCCATATTTTATTATTTTAGAACTGAATTTCTTTTTTCAAATAAATGTATTTTATTTCAAAGGAGATTTACATTATTGATTATGATAATGAATTTTATAAAGTGAATTTAGTTTTTATGTTTTAAATAAAATTGAAAGTTATATGTATAAAAATCAGAAAAAAAAATGGAAAGGGGTCCATGGTATCCCGCAGGAATTGTGATTTAGGTGGACACAAAAAAAAAAATTCAGTTTTATAAGTATATATTATATAATTTATAAATTTATATATTATATAATGTAATTTACGTTTAAAACTGAATTTCTTTTTTCAACTAAAACTATTTTATTGAAAGGGACATTTAAATTATTGATTAAGTTAATGAATTTAAAAAAGAGAATATTAAATTGAAGTTAATTTAATTTTTATGTTATAATAAAATTGAAATATTTATGTTTAAAATTCGGAAAGAAAATTGAAAGGGGTCAAAAGTCACAAAAAAAAATTCAGTTTTAAAATTATACACTATATATCACATATATATTTCAATATATTATAATATATGATTAGTTTAAAACTGAATTTTTTTTTTCTTATTTAAATTATTTTATTAAACATACATGATTTTTCTTCCTAATACTTATGGTTTGATTATAGGCGATCTTGACACTGAGTACTTCTCGCTCAGCAAAATCCATCTATATTCCTGATGACCTATAATAACAAGTTTACCAATCAAAAATGTTCAAATGCTCTAGACATTCATTCTGGTGACTTATAATATTGTTAAATTATTACTTATAAACATAAAAAGTAAATAAATATTTATTTAGCATATATTTCATCATAACAAGGGGTTACAAATGGAAATCCTATTAAACACTAATTTTTTCTCAACTCAAATTTTAACCTTTCCTTACATAGCCAATTTAGAAAATAATAAGAAACATTTAAGAATAAAAATGTCATAAATAAAATAATCTTTACGAATATATAGTAAAAAAATAGTATTATCGCTTAAAGGAAGGTAAATTGTAATTCGCATGCTCACACCATATGTGTTAAAAATTTGAAAATTATGAATTAATATGAATTTATGTAACCTCTAGGCCTTATTTTATTATTTTAGAACTGAATTTCTTTTTTCAAATTAATGTATTTTATTTCAAAGGTGATTTACATTATTGATTATGATAATGAATTTTATAAAGTGAATTTAGTTTTTATGTTATAATAAAATTGAAATATTTATGTTTAAAATTCGGAAAGAAAATTGAAAGGGGTCAAAAGTCACAAAAAAAAATTCAGTTTTAAAATTATACACTATATATCACATATATATTTCAATATATTATAATATATGATTAGTTTAAAACTGAATTTTTTTTTCTTATTTAAATTATTTTATTAAACATACATGATTTTTCTTCCTAATACTTATGATTTGATTATATGCGATCTTGACACTGAGTACTTCTCGCTCAGCAAAATCCACCTATATTCCTGATGACCTATAATAACAAGTTTACCAATCAAAAATGTTCAAATGCTCTAGACATTCATTCTGGTGACTTATAATATTGTTAAATTATTACTTATAAACATAAAAAGTAAATAAATATTTATTTAGCATATATTTCATCATAACAAGGGGTTACAAATGGAAATCATATTAAACAAGAATTTTTTCTCAACTCAAATTTTAACCTTACCTTACATAGCCAATTTAGTAAATAATAAGAAACATTTAAGAATAAAAATGTCATAAATAAAATAATCTTTACGAATATATAGTAAAAAAATAGTATTATCGCTTAAAATAAGGTAAATTGTAATTCGCATGCTCACACCATATGTTTTAAAAATTTGAAAATTATGAATTAATATGAATTTATGTAACCTTTAGGCCATATTTTATTATTTTAGAACTGAATTTCTTTTTTCAAATAAATGTATTTTATTTCAAAGGAGATTTACATTATTGATTATGATAATGAATTTTATAAAGTGAATTTAATTTTTATGTTTTAAATAAAATTGAAAGTTATATGTATAAAAATCAGAAAAAAAAATGGAAAGGGGTCCATGGTATCCCGCAGGAATTGTGATTTAGGTGGACACAAAAAAAAAAAATTCAGTTTTTTAAGTATATATTATATAATTGATAAATTTATATATTATATAATGTAATTTACGTTTAAAACTGAATTTCTTTTTTCAACTAAAACTATTTTATTGAAAGGGACATTTAAATTATTGATTAAGTTAATGAATTTAAAAAAGAGAATATTAAATTGAAGTTAATTTAATTTTTATGTTATAATAAAATTGAAATATTTATGTTTAAAATTCGGAAAGAAAATTGAAAGGGGTCAAAAGTCACAAAAAAAAATTCACTATTAAAATTATACATTATATATCACATATATATTTCAATATATTATAATATATGATTAGTTTAAAACTGAATTTTTTTTTCTTATTTAAATTATTTTATTAAACATACATGATTTTTCTTCCTAATACTTATGATTTGATTATATGCGATCTTGACACTGAGTACTTCTCGCTCAGCAAAATCCACCTATATTCCTGATGACCTATAATAACAAGTTTACCAATCAAAAATGTTCAAATGCTCTAGACATTCATTCTGGTGACTTATAATATTGTTAAATTATTACTTATAAACATAAAAAGTAAATAAATATTTATTTAGCATATATTTCATCATAACAAGGGGTTACAAATGGAAATCATATTAAACATGAATTTTTTCTCAACTCAAATTTTAACCTTACCTTACATAGCCAATTTAGTAAATAATAAGAAACATTTAAGAATAAAAATGTCATAAATAAAATAATCTTTACGAATATATAGTAAAAAAATAGTATTATCGCTTAAAATAAGGTAAATTGTAATTCGCATGCTCACACCATATGTTTTAAAAATTTGAAAATTATGAATTAATATGAATTTATGTAACCTCTAGGCCATATTTTATTATTTTAGAACTGAATTTCTTTTTTCAAATTAATGTATTTTATTTCAAAGGAGATTTACATTATTGATTATGATAATGAATTTTATAAAGTGAATTTAATTTTTATGTTTTAAATAAAATTGAAAGTTATATGTATAAAAATCAGAAAAAAAAATGGAAAGGGGTCCATGGTATCCCGCAGGAATTGTGATTTAGGTGGACACAAAAAAAAAAAATTCAGTTTTTTAAGTATATATTATATAATTGATAAATTTATATATTATATAATGTAATTTACGTTTAAAACTGAATTTCTTTTTTCAACTAAAACTATTTTATTGAAAGGGACATTTAAATTCTTGATTAAGTTAATGAATTTAAAAAAGAGAATATTAAATTGAAGTTAATTTAATTTTTATGTTATAATAAAATTGAAATATTTATGTTTAAAATTCGGAAAGAAAATTGAAAGGGGTCAAAAGTCACAAAAAAAAATTCACTATTAAAATTATACACTATATATCACATATATATTTTAATATATTATGATGTATGATTAGTTTATAACTGAATTTTTTTTTTCATAATTAAATCATTTTCTTAAACATACATGATTTTTCGTCCTGATACTTCAGCTTTGGTTATGGGCGGTCTTGACACTGACTACTTCATGCTCAGCAAAATCCACAGCAAAAACCGAAAAAGAAATCAATAAATAACACACTTTTAATAATAGACAACAAATATTAGTATATCCAACACCAAAATATCGACAATCCAGCAAACGAATACCGAACAATAATCATAAAATAAAGCCGAAAAAAAAACTAATAGACCGATATCAAACATTAAAATGAATATCCCTTATAAAACCCTCAATATAATTACGATTTTATTCTACCTCCAAAAAAACCGATAAACTGATATCAAAATCACCACTCTTATAAATAACCGAACGGTAAAAACAATATCCTATTTAGATGCCAAAATATAAATTTAAAACAACACTACCTACACAAATCCGAAAAAGTCATCAAAAAAAACACTCTTTGAATAATTGACAACAAATATATCCAACACCAAAACATCGACAAACTAGCAAACAAATAAAACAAGTAAAAACCATATCCTATTTAGAAACCAAAATATAAGACAACACTACCTACGAAATACCGATAGGGAAAACAAAAAATAACACTCTTTTAATAATAGTCAACAAATACGAGTATATCCAACACCAAAACATCGACAATCCAGCAAACGAATACCGATCAACAATCATGAAAAAAGTAAATAGACCTTAGCCGAAGGTCATAAACAATATCCTATTTAGAAGCCAAAATATAAATATAAAACAACACTACCTACAAAAAAACGAAAAAGAAAACAAAAAATAACACTCTTTGAATAATAAACAACAAATACGAGTATATCGAACACCGAACCATCGACAATCCAGCAAAACTAATAACGAGCAACAATCATGAAAAGAATAATTATACCTTAGCCGAAAGGTAAAAACAACATCCTATTTAGAAGCCAAAATATAAATCAACACTACCTACAAAAAACTGAAAAAGAAAACAAAAAATAACATTCTTTTAATAATAGACAACAAATACGACTCTATCTAACACCAAAACATCGACAATCCATCAAACAAATACCGAGAAACAATCATAAAAAAAATAATTAGACCATAGACGAACAATAAAAACAATATCCTATTTAGGAGCCAAAATATAAATATAAAAAAACACTACCAACAAAATACCGAAAAAGAAAACAAAAAATAACACTCTTTTAATAATAGACAACAGATTGTTCCAACACCAAAAACATCGACAATCCAGCAAACTTATACCGATCAACAATCATGAAAAAAATAAATAGACCTTAGCCGAACGGTATAAACAATATCCTATTTAGAAGCCAAAATATAAAACAACACTACCTACAAAATACCGAAAAAGAAATCAAAAAATAACACCCTTTGAATAATTGACAACAAATATATCCAACACCAAAACATCGACAAACCACCAAACAAATAAAAAAAGTAAAAACCATATCCTATTTAGAAACCAAAATATAAGACAACACTACCTACAAAAAACCGAAAAAGAAAACAAAAAATAACACTCTTTTAATAATAGTCAACAAATACGAGTATATCCAACACCAAAACATCGACAATCCAGCAAACGAATACCGATCAACAATCATGAAAAAAGTAAATAAACCTTATCCGAACGGTAAAAACAATATCCTATTTAGAAGCCAAAATATAAATCAACACTACCTACAAAAAACCGAAAAAGAAAACAAAAAATAACACTCTTTTAATAATAGTCAACAAATACGAGTCTATCCAACACCAAAACATCGACAATCCAGCAAATAAATAAATCAAGTAAAACCATATCATATTTAGCAGCCAAAATATAAATATCAAACAACACTACCTACAAAAAAACGAAAAACAAAACAAAAAATAACACTCTTTGAATAATAGACAACAAATATATCCAACACCAAAACATCGACAATCCAGCAAAACGAATAACGAGCAACAATCATGAAAAAAATAATTAGGCCTTAGCCAAACGGTAAAAACACTATCCTATTTAGAAGCCAATATATAAAACAACACTACCTACAAAATACCGAAAAAGAAATCAAAAAATAACACCCTTTGAATAATTGACAACAAATATATCCAACACCAAAACATCGACAAACCAGCAAACAAATAAAAAAAGTAAAAACCATATCCTATTTAGAAACCAAAATATAAGACAACACTACCTACAAAAAACCGAAAAAGAAAACAAAAAATAACACTCTTTTAATAATAGTCAACAAATACGAGTATATCCAACACCAAAATATCGACAAACCAGCAAACGAATACCGATCAACAATCATGAAAAAAGTAAATAGACTTTATCCGAACGGTAAAAACAATATCCTATTTAGAAGCCAAAATATAAATTAACACTACCTACAAAAAACCGAAAAAGAAAACAAAAAATAACACTCTTTTTATAATTGTCAACAAATACGAGTCTATCCAACACCAAAACATCGACAATCCAGCAAATAAATAAAACAAGTAAAACCATATCATATTTAGCAGCCAAAATATAAATATCAAACAACACTGCCTACAAAAAAACGAAAAAGAAAACAAAAAATAACACTCTTTGAATAATAGACAACAAATATATCCAACACCAAAACATCGACAATCCAGCAAAACGAATAACGAGCAACAATCATGAAAAAAATAATTAGGCCTTAGCCAAACGGTAAAAACACTATCCTATTTAGAAGCCAAAATATAAAACAATACTACCTACAAAATACCGAAAAAGAAATCAAAAAATAACACCCTTTGAATAATTGACAACAAATATATCCAACACCAAAACATCGACAATCCAGCAAACGAATACCGATCAACAATCATGAAAAAAGTAAATAGACCTTATCCGAACGGTAAAAACAATATCCTATTTAGAAGCCAAAATATAAATCAACACTACCTACAAAAAACCGAAAAAGGAAATAAAAAATAACACTCTTTTAATAATAGTCAACAAATACGAGTCTATCCAACACCAAAACATCGACAATCCAGCAAATAAATAAAACAAGTAAAACCATATCATATTTAGCAGCCAAAATATAAATATCAAACAACACTACCTACAAAAAAACGAAAAAGAAAACAAAAAATAACACTCTTTGAATAATAGACAACAAATATATCCAACACCAAAACATCGACAATCCAGCAAAACGAATAACGAGCAACAATCATGAAAAAAATAATTAGGCCTTAGCCAAACGGTAAAAACACTATCCTATTTAGAAGCCAAAATATAAATCAACACTACCTACAAAAAACCGAAAAAGAAAACAAAAAATAACACCCTTTGAATAATTGACAACAAATATATCCAACACCAAAACATCGACAAACCAGCAAACAAATAAAAAAAGTAAAAACCATAACCTATTTAGAAA
This sequence comes from Sipha maydis, assembly GCA_034509805.1. Lineage (NCBI taxonomy): Eukaryota > Metazoa > Arthropoda > Insecta > Hemiptera > Aphididae > Sipha > Sipha maydis. The sequence continues at coordinate 7,513 of JASXSY010002988.1, forward strand.
CCAAAATATAAGACAACACTACCTACAAAAAACCGAAAAAGAAAACAAAAAATAACACTCTTTTAATAATAGTCAACAAATACGAGTATATCGAACACCGAACCATCAACAATCCAGCCAAACTAATAACGAGCAACAATCATGAAAAGAATAATTATACCTTAGCCGAAAGGTAAAAACAACATCCTATTTAGAAGCCAAAATATAAATCAACACTACCTACAAAAAACTGAAAAAGAAAACAAAAAATAACATTCTTTTAATAATAGACAACAAATACGACTCTATCCAACACCAAAACATCGACAATCCATCAAACGAATACCGAGAAACAATCATAAAAAAAATAATTAGACCATAGACGAACAATAAAAACAATATCCTATTTAGGAGCCAAAATATAAATATAAAAAAACACTACCAACAAAATACCGAAAAAGAAAACAAAAAATAACACTCTTTTAATAATAGACAACAGATTGTTCCAACACCAAAAACATCGACAATCCAGCAAACTTATACCGATCAACAATCATGAAAAAAATAAATAGACCTTAGCCGAACGGTATAAACAATATCCTATTTAGAAGCCAAAATATAAAACAACACTACCTACAAAATACCGAAAAAGAAATCAAAAAATAACACCCTTTGAATAATTGACAACAAATATATCCAACACCAAAACATCGACAAACCACCAAACAAATAAAAAAAGTAAAAACCATATCCTATTTAGAAACCAAAATATAAGACAACACTACCTACAAAAAACCGAAAAAGAAAACAAAAAATAACACTCTTTTAATAATAGTTAACAAATACGAGTATATCCAACACCAAAACATCGACAATCCAGCAAACGAATACCGATCAACAATCATGAAAAAAGTAAATACACCTTATCCGAACGGTAAAAACAATATCCTATTTAGAAGCCAAAATATAAATCAACACTACCTACAAAAAACCGAAAAAGAAAACAAAAAATAACACTCTTTTAATAATAGTCAACAAATACGAGTCTATCCAACACCAAAACATCGACAATCCAGCAAATAAATAAAACAAGTAAAACCATATAATATTTAGCAGCCAAAATATAAATATCAAACAACACTACCTACAAAAAAACGAAAAACAAAACAAAAAATAACACTCTTTGAATAATAGACAACAAATATATCCAACACCAAAACATCGACAATCCAGCAAAACGAATAACGAGCAACAATCATGAAAAAAATAATTAGGCCATAGCCAAACGGTAAAAACACTATCCTATTTAGAAGCCAATTTATAAAACAACACTACCTACAAAATACCGAAAAAGAAATCAAAAAATAACACCCTTTGAATAATTGACAACAAATATATCCAACACCAAAACATCGACAAACCAGCAAACAAATAAAAAAAGTAAAAACCATATCCTATTTAGAAACCAAAATATAAGACAACACTACCTACAAAAAACCGAAAAAGAAAACAAAAAATAACACTCTTTTAATAATAGTCAACAAATACGAGTATATCCAACACCAAAATATCGACAATCCAGCAAACGAATACCGATCAACAATCATGAAAAAAGTAAATAGACTTTATCCGAACGGTAAAAACAATATCCTATTTAGAAGCCAAAATATAAATCAACACTACCTACAAAAAACCGAAAAAGAAAACAAAAAATAACACTCTTTTTATAATAGTCAACAAATACGAGTCTATCCAACACCAAAACATCGACAATCCAGCAAATAAATAAAACAAGTAAAACCATATCATATTTAGCAGCCAAAATATAAATATCAAACAACACTGCCTACAAAAAAACGAAAAAGAAAACAAAAAATAACACTCTTTGAATAATAGACAACAAATATATCCAACACCAAAACATCGACAATCCAGCAAAACGAATAACGAGCAACAATCATGAAAAAAATAATTAGGCCTTAGCCAAACGGTAAAAACACTATCCTATTTAGAAGCCAAAATATAAAACAATACTACCTACAAAATACCGAAAAAGAAATCAAAAAATAACACCCTTTGAATAATTGACAACAAATATATCCAACACCAAAACATCGACAATCCAGCAAACGAATACCGATCAACAATCATGAAAAAAGTAAATAGACCTTATCCGAACGGTAAAAACAATATCCTATTTAGAAGCCAAAATATAAATCAACACTACCTACAAAAAACCGAAAAAGGAAATAAAAAATAACACTCTTTTAATAATAGTCAACAAATACGAGTCTATCCAACACCAAAACATCGACAATCCAGCAAATAAATAAAACAAGTAAAACCATATCATATTTAGCAGCCAAAATATAAATATCAAACAACACTACCTACAAAAAAACGAAAAAGAAAACAAAAAATAACACTCTTTGAATAATAGACAACAAATATATCCAACACCAAAACATCGACAATCCAGCAAAACGAATAACGAGCAACAATCATGAAAAAAATAATTAGGCCTTAGCCAAACGGTAAAAACACTATCCTATTTAGAAGCCAAAATATAAATCAACACTACCTACAAAAAACCGAAAAAGAAAACAAAAAATAACACTCTTTTAATAATAGTCAACAAATACGAGTCTATCCAACACCAAAACATCGACAATCCAGCAAATAAATAAAACAAGTAAAACCATATCATATTTAGCAGCCAAAATATAAATATCAAACAACACTACCTACAAAAAAATGAAAAACAAAACAAAAAATAACACTCTTTGAATAATAGACAACAAATATATCCAACACCAAAACATCGACAATCCAGCAAAACGAATAACGAGCAACAATCATGAAAAAAATAATTAGGTCTTAGCCAAACGGTAAAAACACTATCCTATTTAGAAGCCAAAATATAAAACAATACTACCTACAAAATACCGAAAAAGAAATCAAAAAATAACACTCTTTTAATAATAGTCAACAAATACGAGTATATCGAACACCGAACCATCGACAATCCAGCCAAACTAATAACGAGCAACAATCATGAAAAGAATAATTATACCTTAGCCGAAAGGTAAAAACAACATCCTATTTAGAAGCCAAAATATAAATCAACACTTCCTACAAAAAACTGAAAAAGAAAACAAAAAATAACATTCTTTTAATAATAGACAACAAATACGACTCTATCCAACACCAAAACATCGACAATCCATCAAACGAATACCGAGAAACAATCATAAAAAAAATAATTAGACCATAGACGAACAATAGAAACAATATCCTATTTAGGAGCCAAAATATAAATATAAAAAAACACTACCAACAAAATACCGAAAAAGAAAACAAAAAATAACACTCTTTTAATAATAGACAACAGATTGTTCCAACACCAAAAACATCGACAATCCAGCAAACTTATACCGATCAACAATCATGAAAAAAATAAATAGACCTTAGCCAAACGGTAAAAACACTATCCTATTTAGAAGCCAAATAATAAAACAATACTACCTACAAAAAACTGAAAAAGAAAACAAAAAATAACATTCTTTTAATAATAGACAACAAATACGACTCTATCCAACACCAAAACATCGACAATCCAGCAAACGAATACCGATCAACAATCATGAAAAAAGTAAATAGACCTTATCCGAACGGTAAAAACAATATCCTATTTAGAAGCCAAAATATAAATCAACACTACCTACAAAAAACCGAAAAAGGAAATAAAAAATAACACTCTTTTAATAATAGTCAACAAATACGAGTCTATCCAACACCAAAACATCGACAATCCAGCAAATAAATAAAACAAGTAAAACCATATCATATTTAGCAGCCAAAATATAAATATCAAACAACACTACCTACAAAAAAACGAAAAAGAAAACAAAAAATAACACTCTTTGAATAATAGACAACAAATATATCCAACACCAAAACATCGACAATCCAGCAAAACGAATAACGAGCAACAATCATGAAAAAAATAATTAGGCCTTAGCCAAACGGTAAAAACACTATCCTATTTAGAAGCCAAAATATAAATCAACACTACCTACAAAAAACCGAAAAAGAAAACAAAAAATAACACCCTTTGAATAATTGACAACAAATATATCCAACACCAAAACATCGACAAACCAGCAAACAAATAAAAAAAGTAAAAACCATAACCTATGTAGAAACCAAAATATAAGACAACACTACCTACAAAAAACCGAAAAAGAAAACAAAAAATAACACTCTTTTAATAATAGTCAACAAATACGAGTATATCCAACACCAAAACATCGACAATCCAGCAAACGAATACCGATCAACAATCATGAAAAAAGTAAATACACCTTATCCGAACGGTAAAAACAATATCCTATTTAGAAGCCAAAATATAAATCAACACTACCTACAAAAAACCGAAAAAGAAAACAAAAAATAACACTCTTTTAATAATAGTCAACAAATACGAGTCTATCCAACACCAAAACATCGACAATCCAGCAAATAAATAAAACAAGTAAAACCATATCATATTTAGCAGCCAAAATATAAATATCAAACAACACTACCTACAAAAAAACGAAAAACAAAACAAAAAATAACACTCTTTGAATAATAGACAACAAATATATCCAACACCAAAACATCGACAATCCAGCAAAACGAATAACGAGCAACAATCATGAAAAAAATAATTAGGCCTTAGCCAAACGGTAAAAACACTATCCTATTTAGAAGCCAATATATAAAATAACACTACCTACAAAATTCCGAAAAAGAAATCAAAAAATAACACCCTTTGAATAATTGACAACAAATATATCCAACACCAAAACATCGACAAACCAGCAAACAAATAAAAAAAGTAAAAACCATATCCTATTTAGAAACCAAAATATAAGACAACACTACCTACAAAAAACCGAAAAAGAAAACAAAAAATAACACTCTTTTAATAATAGTCAACAAATACGAGTATATCCAACACCAAAATATCGACAATCCAGCAAACGAATACCGATCAACAATCATGAAAAAAGTAAATAGACTTTATCCGAACGGTAAAAACAATATCCTATTTAGAAGCCAAAATATAAATCAACACTACCTACAAAAAACCGAAAAAGAAAACAAAAAATAACACTCTTTTAATAATAGTCAACAAATACGAGTCTATCCAACACCAAAACATCGACAATCCAGCAAATAAATAAAACAAGTAAAACCATATCATATTTAGCAGCCAAAATATAAATATCAAACAACACTGCCCACAAAAAAACGAAAAAGAAAACAAAAAATAACACTCTTTGAATAATAGACAACAAATATATCCAACACCAAAACATCGACAATCCAGCAAAACGAATAACGAGCAACAATCATGAAAAAAATAATTAGGCCTTAGCTAAACGGTAAAAACACTATCCTATTTAGAAGCCAAAATATAAAACAATACTACCTACAAAATACCGAAAAAGAAATCAAAAAATAACACCCTTTGAATAATTGACAACAAATATATCCAACACCAAAACATCGACAAACCAGCAAACAAATAAAAAAAGTAAAAACCATAACCTATTTAGAAACCAAAATATAAGACAACACTACCTACAAAAAACCGAAAAAGAAAACAAAAAATAACACTCTTTTAATAATAGTCAACAAATACGAGTATATCCAACACCAAAACATCGACAATCCAGCAAACGAATACCGATCAACAATCATGAAAAAAGTAAATAGACTTTATCTGAACGGTAAAAACAATATCCTATTTAGAAGCCAAAATATAAATCAACACTACCTACAAAAAACCGAAAAAGAAATCAATAAATAACACACTTTTAATAATAGACAACAAATATTAGTATATCCAACACCAAAATATCGACAATCCAGCAAACGAATACCGAACAATAATCATAAAATAAAGCCGAAAAAAAAACTAATAGACCGATATCAAACATTAAAATGAATATCCCTTATAAAACCCTCAATATAATTACGATTTTATTCTACCTCCAAAAAAACTGATAAACTGATATCAAAATCACCATTCTTATAAATTACCGAACGGTAAAAACAATATCCTATTTAGATGCCAAAATATAAATTTAAAACAACACTACCTACATAAAAATTAAAAAATAAATCAAGAAAGATCAATATTTTAATAATTGACAAAAAATATATCCAAAACCAAAACTTCTACAATACAGCAAACAAATACCGTGTAACAATCGTGAAAAAAATAATTATATAGCCGAACGGTAAAAACACAATCCTATTTAGAAGCCAAAATATAAAACAACACTACCTACAAAAAACCGAAAAAGAAAACAAAAAATAACACTCTTTTAATAATAGACAACAAATTCGAGTATATGCAACACCAAAACATCGACAACCTAGCAAATGAATACCGAGCAACAACCATAAAAAACATAATTAGGCCTTAGTCGAACGGTAAAAACACAATCCTATTTAGAAGCTGAAATATAAAACAACTCTACCTACAAAAAACCGAAGAAAATAAAGCAAGAAAAACCATTTTAAAAATAAACGACAAATATATCCAACACCAAAGCTCAGACGATCCAGCAAACAAATACCGAGCAACAATCATAAAAATGAAGCCAAAGAATAATAAATAGACCTTAATCAGCAAGTAAAAAAAAAAAAACATTTTATAGAAGCCAAACATAAATAAAATTCAACTCTTCCTACGAAAAACCGAAGAAAATAAATCAAGAAAAACCAATTTAAAGAATAAACAACAAATATATCCAACACCAAAACACAGACGATCCAGCAAACAAATACCGAACAACAATCATAAAAATGAAGCCAAAAAACAATAAATAGACCTAAATCGGCAAGTAAAAAAAAAAACCTTTTATAGAAACCAAACATAAAAACAATTCAACTCTACTTACAAAAAACCGATGAAAATAAATCAAGAAAAACCGTTTTAAAGAATAAACAACAAGTATATCCAACACAGACGATCCAGCAAACAAATACCGAGCAACAATCATGAAAAAAATAAATAGACTTTAGCCGAACGTAAAAACAAAATCCTGTTTTGAAGTTAAAACATAAATATAAAACAACACTACCTACACAACGCCGAAAATAGAAATCAAAATAAAATACTTTTTTAATAATATAAAACAAATTTATTTAACACTAAAACACAGACAATCCACCAAATAAATACCGAGCAACAATCACAAAAATGAAACCAAAAAAATATAAATAGACCTAAATCAGCACGTAAAAAAAAAACCTTTAATAGAAGCCAAACATAAATACAATTCAACACTGCCTACAAAAAACCGAAGAAAATAAATCAAGAAAAACGATTTTAAAGAATAAACAACAAATATACCCAACACCAAAACACAGACGATCCAGCAAACAAATACCGAGCAACAATCATGAAAAAAATAAATAGACTTTAGTCGAACGTAAAAACAAGATCCTATTTTGAAGCCAAAACATAAATATAAAACAACACTACCTACACAACGCTGAAAAAAGAAATCAAAAAAAACTAATTTTTTAATAATAGAAAACAAATTTATCTAACACCAAAACACAGACAATCCACCAAATAAATACCGAGCAAAAATCATAAAAAGAAAGCCAAAAAACTACAAATAGATCTATATAAAACAGTGAAATAAATCCATTAATAGAAGCAAAAACAGTAATACAATTCAACACTACCTACAATAAACCGAAGAAAATAAATCAAGAAAAACCATTTTAAAGAATAAACAACAAATATATCAAGTCAATATAGGCGACTTAACTTCATAAACATTTTCTTACGAAAATGGAATTCCCAAGAATCGAGTCTATTTTCAACTTAATTTTTAATATCCGTAAACGAAATTTCCAACACCAATTGCAAACCCATCATAAACACGGTTTTAGCAAACGATCTAAATATTTGTTATAAAAGCAGAAACACAAGGACAATACGAAATCTGCTCCAACGAACAATGCACAATATCATAAATGGTTTCGGAAAACAAGATTTAAATTCTCAACAAGTAAATCACAAAGCATATGGTTTTCAACGAAAAATATGCTCCAAAATCCATTTCCATTCATAATTAATTGTCTAAAAATACTAAAGATGTAATAAAAATACTAAGCATAAAATTTGACCATAAATTTAATAACTCAATCTAAAATACATCAAAAGAGAAACATCTCAAAAATAAATATCATTAAACTACTAATACTTTGTACTAGTTGTACAAGCTACACTAATCATAATACCTATTCAAACATATTAGTTGAACCTTATACAACTTTGGTTCAAACAGTTTATTACTTATAGGTACACTAACCATAACTAAGTAGAATAAGACAGAGTGTTATACTCTAAAACAATGAACACAGTCTTAAAAATAATTGACCAGAGTCACAAAACCACCTTACACCTAACCATCGGCGGACATGGATCATCACAAGCCTTCAAAATAATTTCCACATCAATGACATCGCAACTAATATATTAAACAGAGTTATAAACTTGAAATAACAAAACAAGAACATGTAGATTATTGAAACTGTCACATTGCTACAGTACACAGTAACAATATAACCGATGTACAAAAAAAGAATAAGAATCCCAAGTTCACAAAGTAAAATACATAGCAAAATTAAATAAAAAAACGTATAATACTAATTTCCAAAAACATCTGACAAATCGATGGTAAAAAATGTAAACCGTTAGATTCTATAACAAATCAATAGTGGTTATACTTTATCTTTATATTAGTTATAGTGGGACATTATTTAATAAAATATTTAATCATATTCTTAATATATATTAAATAACGAAACACTTAATAACTGAATATGTACAAAAATGATAATTTTAAAGGGATGAAATGAAATATTGTTGATAAAACATGTTTTATATTGTTGATTATAAAATTAAACATTACAATTTTAAAGTGTGAAAACCTATGAATATTTAAATAAAAAAAAATTGAATATTTAACATAATAATAACAGAGACGATAAAACGAAAAATATACAACGATTCTTCGGGTTCCCCCCATTTAAAGGTACAGTGTATCCAAGTTGAGTATATCAATCCAATATTTCTAATAGAAAATAATTACTTGTTCAAGTTGAAAAATCTTATTGCTACATTTATACAACATTTTTACTTTAAATTAATAATTTGAAAACAAAACGGATTTTGGTTAGAAGACTGCTTATTACTCGATGATTAAACAAAACAGTAAGTAGTTATTATAATCATTATACACAAATTAATTAAATTTTAGTTTTATAAGAGTTTGAAAAATGAAGTTTGTTAAATTTTATTCCCTTAAAATTAGTTTAATGCTTGAGGTCTAATCAAATACATTCATATCAATAATAATAAGAAATTAAAATATAACATTTTTATTCCTAACTTACAATGTACGTAGAAATCTATCTAGAACCCTTCCAGCCTCTGGAACACCACTTTAACCCTCTACACCGACAAAATCCCCAAAAATACTGAACCTCCAGTGACATTGTTCACACGGTCTCCCGTAGATCGGAAGAACTTTTAAAACATAACGGCAAGTCAACGTCGCCACTCAGCGCAGTAACCACTGGATGGTAGGGAACTCCTCTCACGGGGTGTTCCCATGGCTTCGAAAACTGTGTTAGTGACCCGTTCAAAACGAAAGCAGCAAATCTTTCACTTTCAATGATCAGTGGGAAGATAATATTGGGAATTGATAAATTAAAAATTTTAATCCTACTTAAATTGTACGTAAAAATCTATCTAGAACCCTTTCCTACTCTGGAATACCACTATAACCCTCTACACCGATAAAATCCCAAAAATACTGAACCTCCAGTGACATTGTTCGCACGGTCTCCCGTAGATCGGAGAAACTTTTAAAACATAACGGCAAGTCAACGTCGCCACTCAGCGCAGTAACCACTGGATGGTAGGGAACTCCTCTCACGGGGTGTTCCCATGGCTTCGAAAACTGTGTTAGTGACCCGTTCAAAACGAAAGCAGCAAATCTATCACTTTCAATGATCAGTGGGAAGATAATATTGGGAATTGATAAATTAAAAATTTTAATCCTACTTAAATTGTACGTAAAAATCTATCTAGAACCCTTTCCTACTCTGGAATACCACTATAACCCTCTACACCGATAAAATCCCAAAAATACTGAACCTCCAGTGACATTGTTCGCACGGTCTCCCGTAGATCGGAGGAACTTTTAAAACATAACGGCAAGTCAACGTCGCCACTCAGCGCAGTAACCACTGGATGGTAGGGAACTCCTCTCACGGGGTGTTCCCATGGCTTCGAAAACTGTGTTAGTGACCCGTTCAAAACGAAAGCAGCAAATCTATCACTTTCAATGATCAGTGGGACGATAATATTGGGAATTGATAAATTAAAAATTTTAATCCTACTTACATTGTACGTAAAAATCTATCTAGAACCCTTTCCTCCTCTGGAATACCACTATAACCCTCTACACCGATAAAATCCCAAAAATACTGAACCTCCAGTGACATTGTTCGTACGGTCTCCCGTAGATCGGAGGAACTTTTAAAACATAACGGCAAGTCAACGTCGCCACTCAGCGCAGTAACCACTGGATGGTAGGGAACTCCTCTCACGGGGTGTTCCCATGGCTTCGAAAACTGTGTTAGTGACCCGTTCAAAACGAAAGCAGCAAATCTATCACTTTCAATGATCAGTGGGACGATAATATTGGGAATTGATAAATTAAAAATTTTAATCCTACTTACATTGTACGTAAAAATCTATCTAGAACCCTTTCCTCCTCTGGAATACCACTATAACCCTCTACACCGATAAAATCCCAAAAATACTGAACCTCCAGTGACATTGTTCGTACGGTCTCCCGTAGATCGGAGGAACTTTTAAAACATAACGGCAAGTCAACGTCGCCACTCAGCGCAGTAACCACTGGATGGTAGGGAACTCCTCTCACGGGGTGTTCCCATGGCTTCGAAAACTGTGTTAGTGACCCGTTCAAAACGAAAGCAGCAAATCTATCACTTTCAATGATCAGTGGGACGATAATATTGGGAATTGATAAATTAAAAATTTTAATCCTACTTACATTGTACGTAGAAATCTATCTAGAACCCTTTCCTCCTCTGGAATACCACTATAACCCTCTACACTGATAAAATCCCCAAAATACATGAAATTTCTGAACCTCCAGTGACATTGTTCGCACGGTCTCCCGTAGATCGGAGGAACTTTTAAAACATAACGGCAAGTCAACGTCGCCACTCAGCGCAGTAACCACTGGATGGTAGGGAACTCCTCTCACGGGGTGTTCCCATGGCTTCGAAAACTGTGTTAGTGACCCGTTCAAAACGAAAGCAGCAAATCTATCACTTTCAATGATCAGTGGGAAGATAATATTGGGAATTGATAAATTAAAAATTTTAATCCTACTTAAATTGTACGTAAAAATCTATCTAGAACCCTTTCCTACTCTGGAATACCACTATAACCCTCTACACCGATAAAATCCCAAAAATACTGAACCTCCAGTGACATTGTTCGCACGGTCTCCCGTAGATCGGAGGAACTTTTAAAACATAACGGCAAGTCAACGTCGCCACTCAGCGCAGTAACCACTGGATGGTAGGGAACTCCTCTCACGGGGTGTTCCCATGGCTTCGAAAACTGTGTTAGTGACCCGTTCAAAACGAAAGCAGCAAATCTATCACTTTCAATGATCAGTGGGACGATAATATTGGGAATTGATAAATTAAAAATTTTAATCCTACTTACATTGTACGTAAAAATCTATCTAGAACCCTTTCCTACTCTGGAATACCACTATAACCCTCTACACCGATAAAATCCCAAAAATACTGAACCTCCAGTGACATTGTTCGCACGGTCTCCCGTAGATCGGAGGAACTTTTAAAACATAACGGCAAGTCAACGTCGCCACTCAGCGCAGTAACCACTGGATGGTAGGGAACTCCTCTCACGGGGTGTTCCCATGGCTTCGAAAACTGTGTTAGTGACCCGTTCAAAACGAAAGCAGCAAATCTATCACTTTCAATGATCAGTGGGACGATAATGTTGGGAATTGATAAATTAAAAATTTTAATCCTACTTACATTGTACGTAGAAATCTATCTAGAACCCTTTCCTCCTCTGGAATACCACTATAACCCTCTACACTGATAAAATCCCCAAAATACATGAAATTTCTGAACCTCCAGTGACATTGTTCGCACGGTCTCCCGTAGATCGGAGGAACTTTTAAAACATAACGGCAAGTCAACGTCGCCACTCAGCGCAGTAACCACTGGATGGTAGGGAACTCCTTTCACGGGGTGTTCCCATGGCTTCGAAAACTGTGTTAGTGACCCGTTCAAAACGAAAGCAGCAAATCTATCACTTTCAATGATCAGTGGGAAGATAATATTGGGAATTGATAAATTAAAAATTTTAATCCTACTTAAATTGTACGTAAAAATCTATCTAGAACCCTTTCCTACTCTGGAATACCACTATAACCCTCTACACCGATAAAATCCCAAAAATACTGAACCTCCAGTGACATTGTTCGCACGGTCTCCCGTAGATCGGAGGAACTTTTAAAACATAACGGCAAGTCAACGTCGCCACTCAGCGCAGTAACCACTGGATGGTAGGGAACTCCTCTCACGGGGTGTTCCCATGGCTTCGAAAACTGTGTTAGTGACCCGT
>JASXSY010002989.1:0-13969 GCA_034509805.1 Sipha maydis
GATTTTTTTACCTTTGCCCCTAAAAACATTATGGTTACGCACAAAAATGATAGCAACGTTGCCAACACTACTTAGTATTAGGTAGATGCATGTTTTTAAAAAAAAAATTTAATAATTTACCTAATTCGTTAAAACTAATGTAGTTGATATAGTTATGGTATAGTTAATATGGACAATATAGTTAATGAAAATATAAACAATTATAATTTAAAGCTTTGGTACCGGTAACCAGTCCCTTTTAATAAATGTAACATATTATTGTCTCTTTTAAATTTAGCGTATAATCGAACTACATGGTTAATTGTATGAATATCTTTAGTTTGAACATCTTTTGGTGTAGGTATTTTAATGTATGGTGGATATTTTTATACTGGTTTCATCCTGGATTTATTGATATTGGTTCAATGATAAAGTATATCGGTGATGTATTGAAATCTAATATTAAAATCGGTATTTAATTTAATTTTATAGTAGTATATGGATAATTGTAAGTATTTGTAAGGGAATAATAATAATCACTGTAATGTTAATGAAAATTTATCAAATATTTTAGCGATAATTTTATAAAATAAGTTAGATACATTAAAAATGATCACGACTACAAACAACGGCCAACATTGCACTAAATTTGAATAGATAGAACGTACACAATCGTACGCACCCTTTTCTATTTCTACCCTTTACCCACTCTTATCTTCACTTGCTATCGCACTCTCTCTCTCTCTCGCGCAGTATTTTACATAATTCACGTTCGGTCCGTCGCGGACGGTGTGAAAACCATCCGATAGAACAGAGCCATTTTCTCGCGCGACCGGCCCTGTGTACGTTTCGGATAACGGCGGCACAGGCGCCCATGAGGCTGGACGAAATCCTTCGGTGGTCGATTTTTTTTAAAAAACAGAAATCCAAAGTAGTAGCTCAAAAGTTGTCTAAAATCGTTTTAATCATCCGAAATCAAATTTTTTTTGGTTTCCATTCGATCAATTAGTTTTTTAAATTTTTTTTATTCTGTCTATTCACGTTTTTTGAAATAAATGATTGAACCATTTTTCAAGGAGGTACAAATTAAGGTAAATGTATGAGAAATAGATAATAGTTTATCTTTTATCCACATATAGGATCAGTGCAATAAATACGATAATGATTATAGTTTTGTTTAGTAAAAACGATACCGTAACTTATTTAATTAAATCACAACACGAGAATAACACAACACACGTGCGAACAATTGTCTTGTGCAGCTCTTGCACGTCCTTATTATATTATATTGACTTATATATATCCTTATTATATTGACTTGGTATTTAGAAACGTGGTTTTTGCAAACGTTTCTTAGTTCGACGTTAACTTTAACGGCCCACCCGTTATAATTATCGAATCTTCAGATAAAAGCACCGGTGTTGGATTTTAATACCCACTGAAATGTGCAAATTTCTCTTGTAACGATTATCGGAGCCTTTGTTAAACTTCCCTGATATCTCTACACATTCTTCTACATCTCTTAAAAACCTAATTGAGTCTTCTTTACTTGCTATTCTAGCCATTCCTAAGATTTTCTTAACCTTTGAGCATCAAAATCAATCATCTGTTTAAATAATTGATTGGTTTAAATGTATTTAAATTTTTTTATCTATTGATCTATTAAAATACTTACCCTCACATTAACTCTATAGATAGTATAAACATGGAACTATGGAATGTTCGTAGCCTTCTCGCGCGCTTATCCTCACCTCAGCACTAACTTAATTCAATGAAATGTTCAATTGCATTACTTTTTATAACCTGGATCCTCCGAATCGTAACTACAAAATACCCCACTTCAATTTATTTAGATTTGATCAACTTGACGGTTATGGTGATGTTGCAATTGCAACACACGTTACCCTTAAAGTCCGAAATATTGACATACACCTCAATTTAATTCAAACCTTTGCTCGCTACAAGATCGACGTATTCGGTATTGAAATTCTAACAATATTAATTCCCCCACTTATGAATTTGTTCTTGTTAAGTCCCCAATGACTCAAAAATTTTACCAAATATATGGAACTCACTGTTCCAACTATTCGATAATAATAGTATCATATCAGGTGGTTTTAATGTACACCCCCCTGCCTGGGGTTCCACCTTCTCTTCAAGTCAAGGAAACAAGATCTACGAAATAATAAAATCTTTGGAACTTGGTATCCATAAAAACGGCATGGCATGGATACTCATCTAGGAAGACCTAATTGCAATACCTCCGCAATCGATTTTATCTTTGCTTCCCCCAATCTAATCTGGAACACATCATGGTCTATACTGGACGATCCAAATGGAAGTGACCATTTCCCGATCTTAATTTATATTAAATCAGATACCGTGTATCTACCTATTTCAATATTTGTCAATTCCACAAATAAACCCTCCTAAATTCAACCTCAACAAAACCAAATAGCAACTTTTTTTTCAAATAATCAACTCTTCAATTCCTTATATTAATAATTTAACGATATAAACTGCATTTATTCATTTATATTATGTATATGTCCCTATTTCGGTTGATCAGCTGCCCTTGACTTAGAAAACGCCGATAAAAGCCAATATTAACTATCATACATGAAGTTCCTCTTCAGTTGTGGCGGTTAAGATTTAAACAAAATAGCATTAGAAATAATTATTTGAATTACTCGATTACTTTCTGTTCGACGAAAATATTATTTAAATTTTTAAATTTTTATTCATTGTATAATGAATTAATTTATCGCATAAAAACGAAAACAATTACAGTGTATATGAACCGTTTGTCAAAAAATATTAGGGTGAAGGGCAATGTTAGGTATACTGTGAAATCCAAAGATCTCCGGACGAATGAACATATATAATCCAAAATTCTATACGTAATGTATACTCGCATAATATAATTTATAAGCACATTCAAAACAAGTATAGTTACATAATCATTTTCAGATCTGTTTTCATGCTAACCCCATCATCGTTGATTGAAACACTGATATAGGTGGTAATTCCTTCATATTTTTGCAGATATATGCAAATATCTGATATTATTGCTAAATATATGCAACAAACGCAAACAAGATTTTAAAATTATTAATTTCATCAACTTAAAATGTTTACATTACCCGACAACCGTTCCCTATTACACTTTCATTAATATATATTATTCAATTATTTAATTACACATACAAGTTTTCTTCGATTCGAAAATCAGCTATCAATTTTTTATGTTAAGGTATTATTATTAAATGCTATTATTTAATTTTGTATTTAAGCTGACTAATTAAGTACTATTTATACATATGGTTAATTTTAGCCATAATATATGCTGGTAGGGTATGTCAATTTAGTACAAAATGGGAGAATAAAATAAAATACATTGGTTGGTAGCGTCATTTCAAATTTTTTATTTTTATTTTTTTATGAGATGGGACAAAACTATAACTCTAGCCTTTATAAATAGATAAAAATTTGAACTATACCTATACGTGGTTTTTAAAACTTTAATAATAGTGAGTAGGTAAATCTTGCCTGTCAAGTTGCAAATGACTTACTTGCCACAAATTACCTTAGCAAAGGTATTGTAATTCCTTAAGCCCCGTTTACACGTGACGAGTACTCAGCCGAGAATATCAACTCGGCCGAGTACTGTCCCGTGTGAACTCAACAAACCAGTACTCGGTCTAGTTGATGAACGAGTAAAATTACTGAGCGAGTGAATAGAAACCGTTTCTATTCACTGGGCCTACTGAATTCCCACTACCAAAATTGACTGTACTCGGCGTGTCTAAACCGCCAGCCGAATAGTGAAGCCGAGTAGATAGTGTAGTAAACTCATGTGTCATCAATATTATCCTACCTTTTATCGATTTTCATTATAAACTGTATTTTGTTGTTTTTTCATCAAATCATTTATAAGATATTATATTATAAATTAATAAAAAAATAAATATTTAGCTTTTTTCAGTATTTAATTGTATAACGTTGATTGCAAAATATAGATAGCATTTTCTTTAGTATTGAACCCCAACTAAATCACTAAATGTCTAAATTAATATATATCCACATCGGTAATGCTAACAAAACTATAGCAACTATTATAACTGTTTCTATAGTTTTGTTAACACTAATAACATTATAACTGTAATTAGTGTTGACTTTATACTATACTATTCTATATATTATAAAATCAATAATATTAGGCACTTATTTTTATTGTATTGGTTCAGTCGTAAAATTAAATTATTTTGTAAAATTAAATGCTAATTTTAAATTTTAATGATTTATTTTTTTATTTTTGCTCCCTTTACTATGGCCTACCATACTTTAAAGTTCTAAATATTGGACCTTTAGTTATTTTGAATTGTTAATCCTTAGTAGAGAACAAAAAATATTTACGATAGGTACATTCTATGTAACATTATTATGTTATATATATATTATATGTAACATGTATTCTATGTGGAACATGATTAAATTGTTTTGGCTCACCGTCGATAAATATCAATATGAGTTTAAGCGAAAATGTTGGATGGAAAATCGGAAAACACATAGTGCTTGTCTGCCGCATAAACGCAAATATAGTGGGACAAGGGATGAAATTGTTCCACTTAGTTTGATAGGAGGGTAGGTAATTGATTGATACTTGATGGTTAATTTTTAGACATAACTATAAGCACACATTAATATACTTAAATCACGTAACTATGTATTATGCGAATGCAGCGACTGATATTTTTTATATAGGTAGGTGTGGTATTGAATACTTTTGTTTTCCCTCTCCCACCAATAATTACATATTTTGTGCCTCTGTGTTCTCGTACTTTATGAAATCCCATAGAAATGCATAATTAAACCAACATGTTACGCGTGTCTTCCCTTGTCGAATGTTACCTGTACGGTTGATGCGTTTACGTAATCGAATATGCGATATTTAACACCAGTGGTGCGCAACCTTTTTTAACTTACAACCCTCAAATAAATACATTTTGATGAGGCGATCCTAACAACATTAAATTGTAGAATATACATTTACTTAATGTATACGAAAAAACGTTATTCGTATAAATCATATATATATATATATAAATATATATCGTTAGTTTTAGGTAATTTAATATTTCTTTAATTCAATCAATCCAAATAAAAATTAAAAATACCTAACATTCAGAGTTTATAAAATAAAGAACGTTACGTTCTTGTATATAAAACAATTGCACATGATATACGATTGATTTCGATTTGTTGTTGCACTATTGACGAGCCCGTAAATAAAATTTGGCGACCCCCGGGTCGAGCGGCACCAATGTGTTTTGTTCGCTACACTGTTGTTTCGTCCAGGGACAAATGCGTCAAGTGCGGGCGCGGAAAAAAGTGGCCAAGACCGTGCTGGCCTTCGTGCTGATGTTCGCCATCTGCTTCCTGCCGCATCACGTGTTCATGCTGTGGTTCTACAACTACCCCAAGTCCACGGACGAGTACAACACTTTCTGGCACGTGTTGCGCATCGTCGGTTTCTGCATGAGCTTCATCAACTCGTGCATCAACCCGATCGCCCTGTACTTGGTGAGCGGCACGTTCCGCAAGCACTTCGACAAACAGCTGTTCCGGTGGCACGCGGGGCCGACGGCCGTGGCGGCCACCGATACCAACGTGTTCATGATCCGGAAGAACGGCACCGTGAGCCGGGACGCGAGGATCACCGATTCCGCAGCAACCACGCAGCGAGCCCGCGTACACGACCGGGAGCATCAGCATCGGCAGCAGTGAGATCCCGGTCCCGTGCGCGGTCGCGGTACCGGAACGTTCACGAACTGCAGTGCTTCGCGGACTCGGTGGTGTAAGTCGAATTCGTAATATACGAGTGTATAATAGTGTACACTTTGTGTATAGTACCGCGACAACGAGACAAACGAGTAAGTCGATTTTGAGTGTTAAAAAAAAAAAAAAAACACTGTTTCCTATGTATCGACAAGATATAAATAGTATTTGTGTGTACCCACGCACGTTAGTACGTGATAAGACCAAGGGGTTCAGAACTCCTTTATTTTTTCTATAATAAGGAAATCATACAAACTGTTCAACCGTAGGTAATCTAACGGTTTTTTTTTATTATTATTATTAATGTAATTCATAGTGATTAATGAATTTTTTACTTTTTGAATCATAATAGATTTTAAAACTGAAAAACAACAAGTATATCTTTTACGTTTTCAAAAAAGCTTCATAAATGGCAAAATAATAATACATCATCATCTAAACGTTTAAAAATACTGAAAACCATTTTCAATTAAAAATTAGTTATTGAAGTGCGCACATTAATAACTAAAATTAATTTTATTTTATTAATAAACTGTATATAATGATTGTGTTAATGTAATAGAATATCAAAGTTATAAATTAAAAATGTACAGTGATTTTTTTCTATTTGTAGGAATTTGTAGAAATGGTAAAATTAAATTTAAAATGAATAAATAAAAAATTCTAATTAATTATTTAGATAAGGATGATACTGAAATACATTTTTAGTTAGGAAAGCGTTGTCTAGGTATGGATAGCAGATATTTAAAATCACAGGTTTGTAAAAGTAATTTAATGAGTTCTGTGCCATATTTATTAACATTTTATATTTTTATCTTACTTTTTCAAAAAATTCTTGTCTTTGGCATTGCTGCAGGTACGTAAGTACTCGTCTCATAAGTTGATCAGTTGGTCAGCTGTGAACTTTAGATGTACCAACGAATAAATTCTAAATAAGTAACATTGTAATTTAAACATTTTGCATACATAATCAAAGGGCTTACAGTTTACAATGTTTACTTGTTAGTATAAAAATAATGAGGTTTAACTCTTTGTTAATAATTTGATATTGTTCATTTATAAGTACAGTAGAGCCTCGATAGTTCGGACGAATTTAGACCGAGCATCGTCCGGATTATCGATTTTTCGGATTACCGTAGGTTTTTCAAAATTACCTACTCAAATGACTAAGATTTTATTTTTAATTTCACCATCTTTATATTTATTGCATTTTAAATTACAAGAATAACAATTAAATTAAATTAAAACTAAACTAATGAATTAGAAAAAAAATGTTTATAGTAATATGTATGTAGAACTTAAGACGTATAGTAATCGGTAATTTTTTTCTGAATAATACTTTTAATTTTCATTTCAAAAGCGAGTTCTCTTAATTGACGTACCAACAAAATATCAGTGCTATCCATGTTCTCATCTTCTGCCCATTGCAATACAGTATTCAGTGCATTCACAGCTTCTGAAGGAGAAACTTAACTTGTACTGATTGAGCCACTTTCATCCTCGTCGTCAATATCATCCTCTTTTGCTGCAATTTGTAGAATTTGATCATCAGTTAAGATTTCATGATTCGCTAAATCTTCGTCTGCGCCACGGCAAGCCCATTCCTGTGCTTGAGAATCAGACATTTTATTCATACATGTTTCCTGTATCTGGTTTATGAGCGTAGAAAGTTGAATGTCATCGATTTCAACAACTTTGTCGATTTCATTTTCTGCTTGGAAAGGAAGCAAGTGTTTCCACGATTTTTTTATGAGCATTGGCGGGACCAATTTTCAACAATTTGCAAGACTGAAAACTACGTCTTTTAAATTTATGGCCTTTAGAGCATCAACAAGGTTTTCACCATGCACCGGATCAGCAAGAACATTAACTAAGAGAGACTTACGATAGTTTAATTTAATATTCTGAATTACATTTTGATCCATCGGTTGAATAAGCGCTGTAGTATTAGGAGGTAAAAACATTGCAAAAATGTTGCCATCATCACTACGTAATTCTTCTGCTGATGGATGTCCAGGGCAATTATCCAACAATAATAAAGCTTTTGGAGGTAAATTTACATTTAAAAGGTGCTCACGAACTACAGGAACAAATTGTTTTTGAAACCAGTCTAAAAATAAAACACGAGTGACCCAAGCATTTTTTTGTCCACGATAGCATACGGGAAGGTTAACTGATTTAAATGCACGTGGTTTTTGTGCAGTCCCAATAACGAGCAAAGGCAGCTTATGAGTTCCACTTGCATTAGCACAAGGCATGAATGTTATACGAGCTTTAATAATTTTTCTCTCAGGGGCGTTTTTCACATGACTTGATGCTAATGTATGCTCTGGTAACATTCGCCAGAATAAACCGGATTCATCAGCGTTATAAATTTGTTCTAGGTCCAAATTGTTTTCATTTATGACTCGCTGCAACTCATTTCGAAATGGTTCGATTGATGCTTCGTCACATGAAAGTTTCTCACCCGTTATTTTAAGGCGCCTAATACCATGACGATGTTTAAAATTGTCTAACCAACCTTTACTAGCAGTGAAACCATCTTCCTTCTTTGTTATTTCACGGTGAAATAAACGTGCTTTTTCGCAAATTATTTCACCACTTATCGGAATGTGTTGTCTCCGCTGTTGCATAAACCACATACTTAAAGCGTTTTCGAGAACAAGATTTTCCGGCTGTTTTAAAGTTTTACGTGTGCCTAGGCCACGTTCAGTTGTGCTGACTAACTTCATAATTTTGTCTTTATTTTTTTTTATGTCACCAACAGTCGATTTACCTATTCCGTACTTCTCAGCAATTATACCATAGTTCTGGCCATTTTCTATTAGCTTAATTATTTCAATTTTTTGATCTTAAGTCAAAGTTGCGTGTTTACGAGGAGCCATTGTAACAAACAAGAATAATAACCACTCGACAGGAAAGAAGTAAACGAAGTTAAACGAACTGACTATCGGGTATCGATTTATTATGTACCTATGTACATATGTATGTATGTATTAGTCTTAACTAGGAACAGCAGGTAATAAAAATGACGAAATTGTATTTGTCAATAACAATATCTTATAGATTAATAATTGGGTTGCGGGAATTCTCGTAAAATCTATTTACGAACAAATGGAATTTTGCCGTCCGGATTACCGCGTCCACCGGATTATGGGGGGTCCGGACTATCGAGGCTCTACTGTATGTAATTAAATAAATGACAGACAATTATTTGTTTAAACGAATAGGAATAAAAATTATCGAAGTTGAGATTTTTAAGTTTAAAAAGTTTGATGTAACGTTAAACTTATATTAATGTAATAGTGCATCATAGTAACTAATAATTATTAATGGATTTCACTAATACGTTTAGACGTATAGTATAATTAAGATGTGATACTGATATAGTGAATTATGAAAAAATCATGAACATTTATGTCAGTACAATCGTTTTATGTAATAAGTTTTAATATTTTAGTTCAATCAATGGACATTTTTTCCATATTAACATTATAGAAAATCGTTATTCATAAATATAAATAAAAATGATTATGGAAAATGTATAATTCCGTAAATTGTTTATTCCTATATATAAATTAAGCTTATAATCGTTTTTCTAAATATATGATGATTCATCTTTGCTTTTAATTATTAAGATATTTATATCTCATTCAACTGTATCTGCTTGATTTTTTTTGCCGTTTATGCATTAATTATTTACATTTATATTCATTTTCACCTTGCAATATTAAGTAAAAATTATTAATATAACAGAATTAAACGAATATGCTGGATTTACTATAAAATATAAATATGATTTGTTTGTATGTGTGTATTGATATCAGGTTAACTGCCATGGCTTTTTTTAATGTTTATAACATGTTGCTATGTGTACCATTTCTGGTACACGGCTGAACATTATTATCGAGCCACATGTACCATATAAGGTACATTCATTTCATTGACATTAGTTACACCGTGCGCCAAAATGGGTACACGTAAATGTGATTTTCCTATGAGTTATGTTTGTGTGACCTCCTAGTAATGTTTTAGTAAAAATAGCGAAACAAATTTATAATTTTTTAACATTTTAATCAATATTTTTATTAATGACATGATACTATAATATAACAATTAATTACAATATTTTTTTTTTATTTTATTTTGTAACATAATCATTTTTTTTAAATTTTATTTCGTAACATTTTATTTTTATTTTTTTTTGTATGCATGAATTTGAAAAAAACAATCCAAACAAAAATAAGAATCACATTTAGGACAAATCGTTGATACGCGAGAGGTTTTCTTTCTTGCTATCTGCGTTCCTGTATACAAAAATGTATTTACTTAATACAATAAAATATAACAATTATGTATAAGTATATTACCTTCTGTTCGAGAAATGTATTTGTAGCATTGATTACATCGACCTCTTTTTTTATTGTTTACCAACTTATGTTCATCATATAATTCTGGAACTTCTGGAACACTGTTTGATTGCTGAATTAATCCATTAATAATGTCGTCTTTGAACTGGGTAATTGTCTTAGAATTTTCAGTGACTTCTTTATAAATACTAAAAGCATTCAATAATGATGTATTGCAAATAATATCCATTGCAACTTTACGGTACCACTTCACACCTTTTCTTAAACAGCTACTATAAGATCCCATTTGATCAGTTAAATCGATGTATCCCTTACCACGGTTATAGTCGATAACAACTTTTGGTTTTATTTTAATTCCTCTTTTAGTCATGACTTCTTCCATCGTGTTTGAATGTTTTGTACTTATCAAAAGAACATCTCTACGGTCTCTCCATTTTAGTACCATAATTTCGCGATCACTCTTTTTTGCAAATATTTCACCCCGGTTAAGTTTTTTTTGTGTTACATCTTTAGGATTTCTTTTTCTATTTGATCTAAGAGTTCCTACTAAGTGTGTTTTCTGTTGCAATAATTTTTCCGCTAAGTCAATGGAGTTATACCAATTATCTGCATACAATGTTCTACCGAAATCGAGATATGGTTCCATTAGTTCCATTACTACTTTACATGAAACTGAATCACCCATTGTCGCTTCTTTTCCTGCATATATTTTATATTTTGACGTATAAAAGTCCCGTGTACACAGCTTAAAGATTTTGACTCCATAACGATGACGTTTATTAGAAATATACTGCCGAAACGATAATCGACCCAAGTAAGGGACCATAGATTCATCGATACAAACTGACTCTTCGGGAATTACTGCACTATTGAACTTTTCAACGAGTAAATCAATCAATATTTGGATTTTGTATAATCTATCATTAGTAGGAGCTTTGTCATTATCAGAAATGTGTAACATACTCAAAATAATTTCAAACCTGTTTCGGGACATAAATTTTGGAATATTGCAAGAATATAATTTAGAATTTTTCCAATAGTGAGCAATTGATGGCAGTTTCACCATGCCCATCCACATAGCAATACCAAAAAAGAGTTTAATTTCCTGCTCATTTGTGTCGACCCATTTTCTAATTCTAGCATGTCGAGATAAGCCTGCTGTGTTTTTTTTAGCATTAGCATACCTGTTTGTTTCAACCACTAACATGTCAATAATTTCTTTGTCAAAAAAAGATAAAAAAAGTCGATAGGACTGGCATCAGACATAGTTTCAATTATATCTGGATTTATTCCAGTAGTATTTACATCAGGATTAAAAATTATATGACTATTTAGCTGTCCATTAGAAAAATCGTTATTCCAATTATTATCAATCGTATTAATAGTTACGTTACAATTATCCAATAATTCACGTCCGTAAATATTTTCGTCCGGTTCACTTTCCGAGGACCAGTTTGGATCAGCGTCAGTATCGTCGTAATCTTCCGAATATGTGTCCGAATTTGATTCAAGCATAGCTTCTATTTCTTGTCTATTCATTTTCGATTTCAATATTTTATAAATATACAAAATAAACAAAAGAATTTGAAATTGTTACGAGGCAACACAACGCGAAGAAATACAACCGATTACTAAGACAAACCCGTGTGGCCGTGTATAGTTTGTCGATAGCCCGTATACGACATAAAATTGAAATCAGAAATAATAAACAAGATATAAAGGGAAATACCTAAAGAATAATAAAATAATTTCATGTCTAAATGAGCGACAAGATAATAGTTCCAAGACATGGACATTATGCGTACCATCTAGGAAGTACTTTACTAACATTTATTAGATTATTATTAGTCATGATGATTAAACTAATCGTGTACAGTTAATGGTGCACGTGGCTCTGCAGTATAAAATTAAGTGTAAGTTATAATACAGAGCCGCGTGTACCATTTTTGGTACATGTTAAAATAATTAATTTTTTAGTATAAATAATTACATAATAACCATTTAAATACTAAAAGCATAAACTAAAAAGCTTATTTTATGATTATTGTGGTATAGCGTATTGGACAAACATTGTAATAAATTGTATTAATTGCTTGGCAATACAACAGTGTACCATATATGGTACACATGGCAGTTAACCTGATATTGAGTGTATAATACTATAATTATTACAAATGGTTTCAATTGTTAGAATTTTTATAACAAATAAAAAGGCTAATTAATGATGAGTTAGTCATTTTTGTAAATATTACTTTTATACCTCCAGATACATTGATTAACTTTGTAAAATAAACTAAGATATCGGTTGTATGTGCGTTAAATTGGTCCCAAGTGTGTCCAATATTATGTATTTATGTGTGTATACATTAAGTATGTATATATATATTAATATATAATGGGTAAGTTACTAGTTACTAAAAAAAAGTATTCAGTTATGAAATATTAACATTTATTCGATTGACACAACTAATACCAAATACTATAGATATATAATTTCTTTGGTAAAACTACCTCATATTCTCAGGATAATAGTTCTCAGTTTTAAAGTAATTCTCAGTTTTACATGAATTTTAAATCTAAATTTACTTAATAACTTAAACAAGATTTATTTAAGATATCCTTTGAACTGTATATTTATTATAATACAATTTTGGATTTAAAGTATTTAAATTATACATGGATTATTTGAAATAATCTGCATAATTTACATTTTAAACAGCCAAATTAAGGCCGTCTTCAACCATTTTGATGCCTTAGGCAAAGGTATAATAGGGTTCCTACGACTTGGATAGAGTATTATTATATTAAAATAGGTAAATAAGGTGGTGGTAGATAAAAATTTAGATTAATAAAAATATACATTATTTTTATTTATTTTTTCATTTCACACTAAATATAGGTAGTATAATATAAATTTAAAAATAATCTAGATATTTTGAAAATTATAGTTTAATTGAAGAGATGGCCTTTTAGATTTAAGATGGACAAAATCGTTAATTACTTCCTTGAAGTTTATGTATTTGAGCATATCTCATTCTATTGACATAAACGAAAAACTTTTCAATCCTTTTTGTAGCATTATACTTCTAAATTCACTTATTGAAATAATGCCAAAATTATTTTAATTTTACTCAATTTGAAAAATAGTGCTTTCCACTGTAGTTAGTTATCATTAAAAAATATTCTAAAAGCAATTCATACATTTTGAAACCAAAATTGTAATAAATCTTATACCTACCTTTAACCTAACGTTTGGTATTTTAAGTCATTAACTATTTTTATTTTTCATTTTGTCGTTGAGTTAGTTATAGTTAGTTATATTTGTATTAGTCATAATATCACATAGCTTACTATTTTAAACTTCAATTTTATTTAATTTATTTTAATAAAAGATTTGTCTCAAATAAAAATATATTGATAATAATAATAATAATAATAATAATAGTTAACATTTCATTATTATTCTTATAATGTTTAAATCTGGACAACTCAATAATCAACAAAAAATAAAAAGACTTTGTTAAAAAATAAAACATAACAATAAAATAATAATCATAATCATAACAATAAAAAGACTTATGATGCTTTGTCGATGTTTAGTGGCTGTACATTGTAGAGTTTAACTGGTCGAATAAAATCAAAATATAATTGCTTTTAATTACTTAAATATCATAATTTAACATTAATCTTGAAAATTATTTCATTATTTTCGATATCTGCAATTGCTTCACATCAAATACAGGGAACTATTTAGATAAGGGTTGTGAGTCTTGTTGAACAGA
>JASXSY010002990.1:0-31235 GCA_034509805.1 Sipha maydis
AAAAATGACGCTTTAAGGGCTAACTCATTTTCAGTTCCCGTATTTCGAATTAGTGTCTTCTGAGCTTTCAATTCACTCTCTTTTCTTTTAAGAAAATCGATTGACTTACTCTTATACTGCTGGTGTTTTGTTTCCAAATGTCTTAAAAGTTTTGCTTGAGCCATAGAACTATTAGTTAAAATTTCCGAGCAAATAACGCATTGAGGGCAATCATCTTTATATGTAAATCCGAACGCTAGATATGAGGGATCGTACTTACGAATTTTCGGTTTCTTCCGTTTTGGTTCCAACGAAGATGTGACATCACTCGTTGATGGTGTTGGTTCTTCAGCAGTAATAATTACACTAGTATTTGGATTTTTTAAAAAGAAATCCAACTTCTTTTGTTTACTCATATTTTAATAAATTGCCACACACAACTGACGAACAACGGTTAACGGACGAATACGTACTGAAGTACAATATTGGTAATATTTTACTTCGTATAATAATAATATCGTATATAATCGTATATTATATAATAATATACGATAAAAAGCGGTTATAAATAATTATTCGATACTGTCATGCTATCGTTATTGCCCTTATCTTTATCATTAAAACTTATTAAAAAAAAAAATGAACTGTAATTTTAATGACTCTTATATAACAATATAATAATATCTTACACAATATATTGTGCACGTCTAACGGGTTTTCCCATTAGCTATTTCTAGAATTCTAGCTTTTTTCTATTTTTAATATTTTGATAAAAACACAGCACAGCACTTTCGCGGAACCCTAGGGTTCCGCGGAACACAGGTTAAGAAACACTGTTATAGATACCTACCTATATAATACCTATGTTGTATTATCACTAAAATATAGATGATATCTAACACCTAATTTAATTTAATTATTCTTATAAAATTAATACATGGTCAGCAAACTCACACATACACATACCACCTTCAGAAAATGCTGACCAGATAGATGGCCATAGAATAAAACGTCCCCGGAAAGACGTGATGAGAGTTCGTTCTTCTGCCTTCTATGCGGAGGGCGGAACGCTGCCCAATTTACGAGTGAAGTGATCGGTCGTTCTTTTGTTTTTGTATTAATTATATTTTTCGTTGTCTTTAATTAAAAGGTTTTGATTGTAATTGTAAAAGGTGTTCATGTTTAGTAATTTTTCTATTTTATGTACTTTGTGTGAGTATATGAAAAAGTTGGTACACTTAAAAAAAGGGTATTAAAACTATATTGTATTTCAAACCTCAATCCAGTGCTAGATCTTATTCTTTGTCAGTTGTTTCGAGTGTAAAATAACTTTAGTGCCGTAAGGGAAAGTAAGCCTTTTAAAGAACCTGATTTCGACTATCTAGATCGAAGCAGTGCTAGATCGTCTTCTTTGTCACTTAATAAGGTAGTCGTCCGGGTCAATTATTAGATTTTTCTTCACGTGCTTGTTTGAGAGGTTAGAGTGTCCAACAAGCGACTAATACTTTGTTTTTGTGTTGTTATACGTCAAGCCTTTGCGTGGCGTATACGATACCTACTAATGACCTACTATAATATTATTATATACCTAGATGATATACCCAGTTCTGGTCCCACTGCAAAATCACTCTTGCATCCCCCCCACTATCTGACTTTTTAGATAACATTTGACCTCAATTTATCTTAATTACTATAGATTACCTAAGACTGCAACTTCTCTAATTGACACTTATTGGCCGATTAAAAGGATTAATTTATTAATTATTGTCAATTAAGTACTTAACCTCTAATCTTTATTGAGGCATGGTTGACAAATTAGTGACAAATGTTTAACTTATGATCTTTAATGGGGCATAGTTGACCAATTTGTGCCAATCAACTTCTTAAATTTTGATATGCAATGGGTGATAATGACCGGTTAATGTCAATGGATTGCCTAATCTGTGAGCTTCAATGATTGATTGACCAATTACGGGAGGTGGGCGTTCAACCCGTTTACCCCTCCCTGCAACCACATCACCACCGAACTTCCCCACTCATTGCCGTCGACATAATTCAATCCTCTTTACCACTTCACTGATCGCGGTGCATGGGCTGTGTACGATCACAGTTTTCTCGAGCAGATAAACAACTAGCGCAGCAAAATCTCTCACGGATGATTGTATGTGTTATGTAACCAACGGCGACGAGAACAACGGCAACGACAACGGAAACGGCAACAACATCATTACTGATAACTAGTATTAGTGGTATATTTTTATCTTTTACAGCCCATAGATGTGAACAGTGGACCATTCAGCGAACACTTATCATAATCGGAATCGGAATCGGCGCTGAAATTGCCGCAACCTAATACGTTTGTCAGAGACACTTTTTTTCAGAGTTTATTTTTTTATTTGTCTCACCAATATCCATAACTGCGTCACTGTCGTTTTCCGGTTGCTGTTCATTGTGTGTACATGGTCTAATCAGTGTCGGATTTAGGGGAGGGCTGAGTGGGCTGCAGCCCAGGCGTACCCATAATTTTATGGCATTTAAATGAGGATACAGAAAAAATATTTTATTTATATTTTTTTTATTTGAAAATTAACAATCTATGCTAATGGAGTACAATAAGTAAATATGATGATAATTTATAAGTGAGATATGATTAATATGAGGAGGGAGGACATCCATTGATAGAACCTAACGTGAATTTTTTTATTGGGGATTTATTTGAGTAATTCTCTACACCATTTTCGTTTCAACCGACGTATAAGGTTTCCAGGAAGAGTTTTGCATGCGAGTGATGAAATTTTTGGGTTTGGATGTGTAGATAATTTAGAGTGGAATCTTAAGTTGTGTTTTGAAGCTAACTGGCTGACTGTTTTAATATTTAGATCGTTATGCAGTGTATCATTGGATATGTACCAGGGTGCAGAGGTGATGAATCGAAGTGCTATTGATTGGAAAGTATGTATGGTGCGGACTTCCGAGGGTTTTGCGCAACCCTAAATTTGAATGGCATAAGTCCACGTGGGTCTTAAGAGAGATTTATATTTTTTTTTTTTTTTGAGTGTTGGTATAATTTGGATTTTTTAGTGGAGGGCATTCAATTTTTTTTGAGTGTGAAATTTACATAAACCTACTTCTCAGGGTTTATTTTGATACGCTATCTGGTTGCCCAATTTTCAATTAATTGAGGTAATTTTGTAAAAAGGTGGAAGATTGCGCTGTGTCATTACCTGGAGAAATTATTGCTGTGTCATCCGCATATGAGGCCATGGTTGTATTTTTTGAGTTTGGCATATCGGCAGTGTATATGTTGAATAAGTCGGGTGAGAGGTCGCTGCCTTGAGGCACTCCAGCTTGAATACGATAGTAAGAGGAGAAGGAATTTGACTGCCGAACAACAAAAGTTCGGTTTTCAAGATAAGATTTGATTAGTTAGAAGTATGGAGCTGGTAAGAATTGTTTTAGTTTATAGAGGAGGCCTTTATGTTATACTCGGTCGAATGCTTGCGATACATCGAGGAATGCGCCTGGACAGTATTGATTTTTTTTCAAATGATGATGAAATTAGGTCTGTTAGCTTATGTATTTGATGTATGGTTGAGTGTTTAGTCCTAAAACCAAACTGAGAGTCGGGGATAATATTGAGTGCCTGAATTATCGGTCTAATTCTCTTGAGAATGAGTTTTTCGAATAACTTGGCCAAAGTTAGTAACAAACTATTTGGTCTGTATTAGGGTTTTCGGTTTATTGGGTTTAGGAATGAGTATGATTTTTGATAATTTCCATATCAATGGAAAGTATGAAAATCTAAATATGGAATTAAAGATGTAAGTAATGAGAATCAGAGTTTAACAGGTATTTTTTTAAGAATTGTGTTGGTTATTAAATCATAACCGGGAGCTTTGCCGACTTTTAGATTTTGGATTAGAAATTTAACTTTGTTGAGGGTGATAGGTATGGCAGGCATTGAAACTGGGAAGGGGCTATCTAGATACATGTCAATTGAGTTTAAGAGCTCAAGTTCAGATAGAATATCAGGATGGAGCGTGAAAACATTGGATAAATACTCACCGAAAAAGTCAGATTTCTCTTTATCTGAATAGGCTAGAGCTCGATTAGTGAGTGGTGGAAGTTGTTCTTCTAAGTCACGGGTACTCAACCTGGGGGGCGCGCCCCCCTAGGGAGGCGTGACAACATTACGGGGGGGGGGGGGGGGGGCGTGAAAATGTTGAAAAAAAACACGAAAAATGAAAACGTTGCCGTTTTCTACGCCGTGCATTGCCGGTGTGTTGATCGCCGCCGGAGTCGATCAATAGATACGTATACAACGAGCGATTATTACGATTTTATAAGATTATACAAATCATATATTTATGCTCTTTAGTATTCTAGGTATTAATAGAAGCATTGTTTCGGCGAAAAACCGCCACTCGACGCGATAAGAACAAGTTTTGGTGACCCGCAATAAAATATTACGATTACACTAATAATCTTGTACAACGTACAAGAGATAATTCTATATTTGGCTGTGTTATCTATCTATATATCCGGAAGTTGCCAATGAAGCTGCGAAGCTATTGGTTTAGTTTTCTTCCACCTACCTCTGCGAGTCTGGCTTTTCGGTGCTTGCTTGTATAAAATCGAAATATCGAGCACGATTGGACGTGGAAAGTGATTTGAGATGCGCATTATCACAAATGTCGCCAAACATAAAAAAATTGATTAAAAATAAACAGGTCAAACCCTTTCATTAATTATATATTTAATAATAGTTAATATTAATTTTAAATTATAATAATACTTTTTTTGTGCAAATAAATTCATTTAATATTAAAAAAACGTCATGGAAGTTGTATTCATATTAATCCAATAATCAACATTATAGTATAGTTAACATATAAATATTATGCATACATCAATCTTATAGTAGTGAGGGGGGGGAGGCGTGAATTCATAAAATAGTTGGAAAGGAGGCGTGGACCTCAAAAGGTTGAGAACCCATATTCTAAGTTAAGTAAACTTTTTGTGGATTTCCACAACAAGCCATCTTTTGTATTTAGAAATTCGTATTTTTTTTCGAAGAGTTCAGATTTGTGTTTGTGGATTAATTTTTTTAAGGTATTTGATAGTCTATTTAATGTTTGTTTATCAGAAGTATATCGATATTTTTGGAATTGAGCACGTGCTCGATATTTATATTTACACATATTTAATTAAATAATATTGAACATTAATTTAATTTATTATTATATAAGTAGTTAATTGTTACTACTACTAAATATAATAATAATGGTTATTTAATAAGTAAAAAATATATTTTCTTGTTTATGTGTAAGAGGCCCCCACTATGCATTCCGTCCAGGGGCCACCACATACCTAAATCCGCCCCTGAATCGTAGAAAACAGTGGATTTCGAAAAATGGTTAATCTACTTGATTCTCGTTATAAGTTGCCTCGCCACAAACTTATTGGAACAACATTCATACCAAATTTGTACGAATCAACTAGAAAAATGATTGAAACTATTTTGTCTCATACAAAATATGTATTACTTACATCAAATATTTGGACTTCATTGAATATAGTATCTTTTATAACTTTAACAGTACACTTTTTGACATAAATTTTAATTTAAAAACATATGTTTTAACTACAAGAAAACTTGAATCCAATCATACAGCACAGTACTTGTCTGGAGTACTAACTGATATCATTAGAGAGTGGAAGATAGAAACTAAAATTGTAGCGATCATAACAGACTCTGGTGCAAATATTAAAGCAGCAATAAAATTACTTGGAATTGATCATATCCCATGTGCTGCTCATTAACTAAACAATGCTGTGAAAAATGCATTAAAAAGTGAATTTGAAGAAAGTGACATTGACACTAACAATACTGAAGAAGTAGAAATGGTGAAGCTGGTCAAAATGTGTCGTTCTGTTGTTGGGAATTTGAAGTATAGTGAGTTATCAACTAGAATTCTTCATGAAAAACAAAGATAACCTAATTCTCCTGTTTTAAAGTTAAAACAAGACATAGTAATTCGTTGAAATAGTACCCTGATTATGATGGAGCGTTTGTTAATAGTTAAAAAACCTCTAAAGCTGGTTTCAACGGGCTTACTACGATGTCCAGACATGCCATCAAATGAACAATGGCAAACATAGAACGATTTTGTTGTACTTTTGAAACCATTTGAAAGTTAAACAATACAACTATCATCACAACAACTAGCAACCTTATCAAAAGTTATTCCATTATTAGGAGGTAGGTAATCATAGTAAATACTAAATATTTGTACATCTAATGTAATTTTACATTTGAATAATACTTTTTTACTTAAGTATAATTTATAGGTTTATTTTTATCGGTTAATAATAAGAATCCAGTAACTTTAACAGGAAAGTTTTTGAAGAAAAAATTATTTGAACAAACAACCAAAAGATTTGATAATATTGAAGAAATATATCTATTATAATTCTATGCTATGGCTACTATATTTGATCCCAGATTTAAATAAAGCTGCATTTACATCAAATGACAATGCAAATGACGCTGAGCAAGAAATGCAAAAAGAATAGCTGACTGCATTAAAACTAATGGTAAATCAATTTAATAAAATGTATTTTTGTGTTTAATACCATTCTTTCTGTAATAGATAACTGCATACAGCCAAAAGTTAAAAACTATAGATATATTAAAAAAAAATGGTTTCACAGTAAACACTTAACATAATTAGTAAAAATGTTTTTTTGAATGATTTTATTATTGCTATAAACATTTTCATTAATGATTATTGAGCATTATAAAATATTTATTATATTATAATTATTATAAATTATTATGCATTACAAAACATAATAAAAAAAAAAATCTTTATTTTTTATTTTTTAAATAAAAGCTAGATTTTTTAGATGATAAAATTCTCAAAATACACAAAATGTTTTGCAATCAAATGTGAAGAGGTATGCCTGTACAGTAAACATTACTACAGACTATAGTATAGATACACTATATTCTATTTTCTACTTATGTACTGAACTAACTATTAATTATTATTGTATACCAGTGTTTCTCAACCTTTTTACTGTAGCGACCCCCTTTTTGAATTTCAATTTTTTAGCAATCCCTATATATATATATACATACACAAATTATATACAAATGCAAAAGACAATGTAAAAATGCAACTTATAAACCTACTTTACAATGGCGCACAGCGATGTTAACGATGACCTGCAACATAAATATATAATAATATAATATGTGCACTGCGGCATAGGCCTTATCTTAAGTTGTTACTTGAAAATCTATATTCGATGTTTATTATAGATTCTTCAATAAACGTCAAACAGTAATATCTTTTTAAAAATAATAATGTGTGTATTTTAGATTCTGAACGGAGTGATGGAATCTATTGGTTTTACAATGATGTGTGTTTTTTTTTTTTTTTTGTGTCTGTCGACACGATTTTGGGCAGTAAAAATACTTCGATTGCCTTATGTAGCAACTTTTCTGAAAGGAAAGTGAATCTATTTGGTACTTTGGGGGGTCAAAAGTAAAAAATTTTCAATATTTTTTAAATGCGACGGGAAAAACCCTAAAAAATTTTAGGAAAAACGGGAGTTTTTACGCAAAACCAGTTTTCGACATAATCAAATTTTTTATTTTGCTATAACTCAAAAACTAATCGATGTAAATACTTGAAATTTTCACCAAATGTTTAGATTAGCGTTATCTATACACCATTAAATTTTCAAAGTATTTTGACTTTTATTGAGCTATTTATAGACAATTGAAATTTTCAATTTTTTTAAGTATTTTTTTTTTAAATAACGATAAACGATTTTTAATATTTATTATAATTTAAAAAGTATAAGTCGCAGATTTTTGAAATTTCTACCAGCTGTTAAGATTGGTATTTCTTTTATGTCATATTTTTTTCAAAATATAATAATGATTTTTAAGCTACTTATAGGCATTTAAAATATTCGATTTTTTTACATTTTATTTTTATAATCGGTGATAAAAAAAATTTGGCTCCTACAAAATACTTGAAAATTTAATAGAAGATTTCACAGAAGTAGTTCTTAATGTCATTAAAAAATTATTAAAATCTAAAGGCACAATTTTTTTTTATAAGCGTTTGAACAGCGAATATTGACATAGAATTACATGTAAAATATAATATAATGTATAATATTCTAGACTGACAAATGATATCGGTTTTTTTAAAATGCTCTAACTCAAAAACCAAAAATCGCAACAACTTGAAATATTCACCAAATCTTTATATTGACGTTCTCTATACATGGTTAAGTTTCCAAAGTATTTTGACTTATTTATAGACACTTTTAATTTTCGATTTTTCTAAATTTTTCGTTTCAAAATAAAATATACTTATTACAATATTTATAAATAACATTGTATTATATTCTAGACAAACATATCATCTCCGTTCAGAATCGTTTTTCGTATACAATGATACCTATCATTGAATTCAAATTTAACAAATCCATTATAATGACCTATCCTATGAAGAGTCGCACTTCACCCCCAAGTGTACAGCAGAGCGAGGCCCATCCGGTTCTTTTTTGATTTTATTTTTTAATGATTGAGCTTTTAATTTTCGCATTGATTTAAATCATTCGATTGCGACCTTGAATAACAAGTTGGCGACCCTCAAGGGGGTCGCGACCCCCAGGTTGAGAAACACTGTAGTATAATGATGAGTATTTGTGATTGTTTAATAAATGTAAATATATTCAGTTATCGTGATCTTTTTTAGTATTTATGAATTATGTACACTATTTTTATAATTAGTTTATAATTATTATAATTACAGAAGTTTATAACCTGTTATAAAAATGTAATTTTGTGTTGATCTACAGAAAATTTGAAAAAATTAACAACTTACTTATAATGTACAGTTAATTCAAAATTCCAATTAAAATAATTCAAACTATTCGATAAACTATCCGAATGAAAACTATTCGAATAGTTATTTGATAAACTATTCGAATAGTTATGGAATGTCTATCGAATAGTTCGAATAATTCGATAGTGACTATTCTATAGTGCCTATCACTAAAGAATACGATAATTTATTATAAAGACAAATAAAACAAGAATAAAACTTAGCGTTTGACTAATTGCTATTACTCAAACATAGTCAGAAATTTTTTGTTCAAAAAAAATTTGTTATGGTTAAAATAATTGTAAAACAATAATCTTTCTCATATATTTTATTATATTTTATTTATGTAAAGATTAAAAATATTATAAAAAAATTATATACCCACGGCACGGTTCTGATTATTATTACTACAATATCAAATCTTGGAATACTTATAAATTATAACTCAGGATTACAAATCGGTCCTCGGTGTGTCGTGGGTGCCGATATCCAATGTGGGTTGAGTTGGTTATCCCCAGGTCCTCTTCAGTTCGTTATCAGACCTCGACTTGCTCTCTCGGCCATCCACTCTCGATTACTGACTCCCTACATCGACTCTCACTGTAGCCTGGTGGGGTCCCGTTCGATTATAACATGACGCGTGCTGAACGTCTTGTCAGCATAATATAAAATGCATATGATTGTACTATATATATACATAAGCGCCATGTAGATAGGTGCCCGGGGGCTAAGGCACCCATTAAAATTATTTGGGGGGGCTGGACACCCATTTGAATATTGGATATTTACGTGTATTTATATCCAAATATCCAAGTTTCAACAATTTAAGAAAACGACTATTGCAATAAAATTCTAGTTGTGATAAAAAATTTAAATTTCAAAATTTAGTTAACGTAAAGAAATTGTATTGATAAAAAAATATAAGATAACACGATTTTGATAACCACAAACCTATACCTTGGTAGATAACACCAGTTGCATAGAGATATGTTTTTAGATATTGTAAAATCAAGAAAAATTAATATAAACAGTACACAAGATGCCATAGATGTATTTAAATCGGATAATTCGCTTGGAGGTATGTTGACAGAACTTAATAAACTTCTAAAAATTATTTTGATTGTTCCAGTATCGTCTTGTACTGCGGAAAGATCTTTTTCAGCACTACAAAGATTAAAAACATTTTTAAGGTCTACAATGACACAAAATCGACTTAACAATATTGCTTTATTGCATGTCCATCGTAATGAAGATATAGATATTAAGAAAAATAGCTTACTCATTTATAAATTCAACTAAAATACGTCAAAACAGATTTTTTTTGTAAACAATCAAATTGCATTCATTTTTTTTGTTTTACTATTTATTATTTATTAATAAACTCAATTTGGTACACATTTATTTTGTTGTATGGTTATTAATTATTATAATACTTTATAATCTATGATGAAATTGCATTTTTCAGTATACAACATTGTTAATATTATTATATTGTATTATTTAATATTTTAATATTTATATAAACTATTAAAATCCATAAGAAAATGCTAACATTTTTAGTTACGTAGTAAAATAATGACACCAATAGGCGCAATTTGGAGAGCCAAAATTAATATTTTAGAAAGTTGAATTGTGCATTGATACCAAGGCCGGGCACACATTAAGTTTTTTAAACTCTGGCGCCTATGTATATATAGGTACATATTTGCCGTTACTAACACTCTGCATATTAGTCGTGCTCAACGTAATGTAAGATGTCAATGACGACAATCGTTACATCACAAAAAATAGTGATTACCTCACGATTTTAAAATAATTTAAGCTAATGCAATATCAGTAATTATAAATATTATTATTCAAATAAAAAGTTCTTATAAAAAATAATAATACACACTAGTGCAGTAATTTTTAAATTTAGCTGTGACATATATTTACGTCAATTTTCAAGAGTGCATTTTTGTTATTTTAAGAGGTAACCTCTGATAATTATGTATGGTTCAGAAGTATTATGTAGTGAATCATAATAAACATTATATTATTTCAGATAAGCCGACAGTTCGAATAAAATATAACGAACAGTCAATTGTTATACTAGTATTAACTTAGACGCGTAAATGAAGAGGAGTCGATAAAGCTATGGTAAGTGTACGTATTTTTTTTTAATTTACATTAATATTTAAAGATATCACGCTATATGTACCATTTATATTCTTAGTTTAGGTTCAATCTATAAAATCAGTGTCAGTAAAAAACTCAAATACATTTGTTTTGCTTTATCTGATGTAGTTTTTAAGATTCTGAAAGAAGTGTCTTACAAACGTAGAACTCCTTGAATTCAACTTCAGTAGTTCAAATGTTATATTGGTAGGTATAAATAGGGCAGAGGACTTGTAGAATTGGCATATTTGTTTTGTACAGTCAAAGAAATAGCAGAGTACAATACGTTTCATGCTTTCACAAAGCTTATTTTGAAATTTGATTTTGCTTATAAATGCATATTTTCACTATATTTTTATTTTAGGGCATATTTTACACTTTCATATGCTATTTTATACTTTTTGAGACATATTCAACTTAAATCAATCTTTTCCACACCGACGTTTTTATTTCAAACAATACACAGCCAAAATGATTGGATAAAGATTTGTTAGTTTTTAAATTTTTATTGTATAATTTGTTTTTTGACTGTCCGCAAGCACAAGTTTTCACCACTTGAGTTTCGCCGATAAGGCGAGAGTGCCAGAAGAAGAAATATAAAAATAACAAAAACTAAATCAATAGAAATAAAATTATAATTTAGATAATAAGATTAAGAATAAAAAAAATTAAAATTTTTTTTTAAAAAACATGCTTTTCTTAATACTACTTATTACATGAACGAAAAAGTTGAAAATAAACTTACTTTTAAAACAATTTCTTAATGAAACTTCAAGGTTATCAAGATATTACTAAAACTGTGTCTAAAATGTATTTGTTGCAAAATTTTTAAAACTTGTGAATTACAAAAAACGAAAAGCATGGGTCTCCTATGTGTCAAGAATATCTCTTACAAAATTGGACGTATGATCAATAATCTTTAAAATATTTATCATAAAGTTTAAACTTTATATTAGATAATTATCTAATGGTTCAGTTGAAGAGTGACTTTACTTAGGAGTTATCATAAGTGCCCCATGCTTTTCGTTTTGGTAATTCACAAGTTTTAAAAATTTTGCAACAAATACATTTTAGACACAGTTTTAGTAATATCTTGATAACC
This sequence comes from Sipha maydis, assembly GCA_034509805.1. Lineage (NCBI taxonomy): Eukaryota > Metazoa > Arthropoda > Insecta > Hemiptera > Aphididae > Sipha > Sipha maydis. The sequence continues at coordinate 12,151 of JASXSY010002990.1, forward strand.
TTGAAGTTTCATTAAGAAATTGTTTTAAAAGTAAGTTTATTTTCAACGTTTTCGTTCATGTAATAAGTAGTATTGAGAAAAGCATGTGTTTAAAAAAAAAAGATTTTATTTTTTTTTTATTTTCTACTTTTTAGTGATAACAATAAATTAGAAACAAAGGATTTTTTGAAAGCATAATTTTTTTTTACTTACGGTACCTTTTAATATTATAAGAAACTCTGTTGTCTTGAGTATAAATTAGCTTATTGAATTTTTTTTTTACATAGTAAGTAAATATGTAAGTCTATATTAAAATTATCTCATTTCTCTCATTCTTTCTATTTCTTCGAGGGCGTCAATATTACATGGTGTTCTTACCATCAGCTTTGAACAGTCTAATTCTTCAATTCTGAGGCCTTGAAAGGATTTCATTCTGCTATGAGTAACGTAAGCTTGTCCTTTTGCAAAGAGCCTTAGTCCAAGATAAACGACAACATGATCGACGGTGGAGTCCTGTAACTTGTAAATATTTTTGTATTTTTGTTTATTGAACACTTCATTTGGTTTCTACTACCATGAATACAATTCATATGAGTCGTGTGCAATATATCAAAACCATTGGCAGTCCAGAGCTTATGAGTTGAAAGGGAAATTAGTCTTTTCTAAACGTTTAACCTCTTCTAACGCATGATATATTATTTTAAATACCTATTTTAAGCTCGAATACAGTTTGACCACTACTTGGTATTTACTTTAGTGTTATTCAACCATTATATTTTTCGACCCAAATGAAATTCGATTAAAATAAATGTAATTGTACCATACTCGAATCGAGGTACTAAAAATTAAATAATTAATAGGTCTTTGAATTTATGCATTATAAATTTATTTTCGTCCATGAAATTTAAATTGATAATATTTTTATCAAATATCAATTTTCACATCGATTCTTTAATATATTCTTATCGAATATATTTTCATTTGGTTGGGCACTGCCGTCTTACCATTTAGCATATTGCCATTTTCTTCCGAATAGTTTGAATTTGTTAGGATACGTTACACTGAATAATTTAAAACCATTAATCTAAAACCATATTACCTACGCATGATAGTTGGTTACCACAAAAATTTATCGCAATTGCTACAATTTGGCATTAGTAAATATTAGTTAAATGTGTTTAATTTTTATCTATAAATAAATATCTTAATACCTAATGCGTTTTTTCAGCAAGTATGACCAAAAAGTTAGTCGATATTTTTTATAAAACCTTTGAATTATTGGCATTGCGAAGCAACATAGGTTTTTAGTGATTACTTTATTATTATAAAAAATTAAATTATAATTATTAAGATTGCAAGAAGAATGTATGAATTTTATATACTATTTTCTTAATATAAAATTTACATGATTTTTTTATTTTTATTTTTGATAGCATTATGTTTCAACTAATACAGCTCAACTAACATAAAGCTACTTGACATCAAATAAAAACAAAATATATTTTTAATTTTAATTGTTCATAAGTGTATTTTCCAAACATATTTACCCAAACAAAATCAAAAGGTACGTACACACGAGAGCATTTTTGCGCGTCGTATATTGCGAGCATGTAAGCATGCGCGATCATTCGTATGAATTTTGTTTGTTTGTGTGTACAGAATGTGCGACGCGTTTTTTGCGTCGAACAATAATTACCTATTCGCTCCTATTCCAGCTTGGCTCACTGGCATACGGCGCACAACACAAAATCAAATAACCGTCCCCACGACAACTCGAATGCACGCGGTATTTCTTTGAGCATGACTAAAATACCGACAGTGATCGGCTCGCCGTGCGACCTGTTCGGCGAAAGTTGACGAATGGATCCGAATGCTCACGCAAACGTCTACACGCACGCACGATGGGATGCACGCGAACATGTGTGAGCATCCGTCACTTTTATTCGATCGTGTGTACGCGCCTCAATAATAACAATATTCATAAATTAAAAAAATGTTATTAAAAATTATAAATTTTTATGAGTATAGGTATACAATATAACGTAATATTAAACATTTTCAATAAAAACCATTGCATTTATTATGCAATAGCTCGTGTTTTACAGGAATATAGCAAGGGTTAATTCAAATATTATAAAGACATACAAAATATATTTTTATCAACAATCAATGACAATTTTATTTGAAGAACATATTATTGAAGACATTAACTTGTCTATTTAAAATTACCATTACAAATTATCGACAATACCAAACATGATAAGTATAAGAAATAAAATACGGTTTTTATGAAATTATTGGATACTAATAAACCCTGATTCACACTTGTCAGACACGTACCGACAGACACCGTACCGTACCGTTCCGCAAAATATTTTTATGTGTGTTTAAATATAGGTTATTCACATTTGAACGTTCCGTTCCGTTCATACACGTACCGATCCGACAGCGTCCGTCCGACATTCCGCGCGAGAATGTTTTGTCGGAACGGCACGTGTCTGAACGGGTCGGAACACGTCTGACTGATAAGTGTGAATGAACAACAGACAAATTGTATCCATCTGCCGTCATTCGCTGGGAAATTATTCACAGTTACATACTTTTGAAGTTCGTACATATTATTATACAAACTTCTCATTTTTTTTACTTTTTTATATTTTCTACACGTGATGAATTTGGAGTTACTGATTGAATTCGTTAGAGACCAAGAATGTCTCTATGCTTTGTCACACAAAAAATATAGTGACCATGTGTACAAAGAATCCTGCTGGAAAAACATTTTAACTTACATAAGCATACCTGGTAATATCAACTAAAATATAATATAGGTAATACATTAATTTCGCACATTATCGTGATTTTTACGTATTTTGTAAAAATTCAAACTTGAAATGCACTTTACGATGTTGTAGCGAAAATGTAGGTATGGGAACATATGGGTCGGTATAGTTTATTTTAACGGTACGGTACGGTGTCTATCGGTACGTGTCTGAATAGTATGAATTGACCATGTCTGTATCGGAACGGTACGGTACAGTGTCTGTCGGTACGTGTCTGACTAGTGTGAATCATGTTTAATAGTGTTACAATAATGGTATTCACTAGTGCGGACAAGTTAAACACGCGGCCCGCGAAAAGCATGTGGCCCACAGTAAACTATTGAACAAAATAAAAAGCGAAAAGTAAAAAAAAATTTTCCGAGATCCGCCTTCGCGCCCCGTAAACCACCGACCGTTTCGAATGGTTCTTTTTTCTTTCTCACGCCTGACCAATTATTGCAATTGATATCAGCGCGATACGTATGTGTTGCAGCACGGAACGAAAATGTTGATTATTCGCGGCGTGTTAGCGAACACGTCGGTGGAACCGGTGGTGTTCCTGTACTTCGTCACCATGGTGTTCTCGACGTACCTGAGCACAAACCTGTTGCTGTACAAGGCGTGCGACCCGACCGGCGCGATTGCCCAGTTGGTGGGCTCAAAGTGTCCGGACGAGGCAAAGGCGCAGCACGTGGTGGCGCCGATCAACGGCTGGAAGCTGCTGGTGCAGCAGTTAGTGCCCGTTGCGCTAGTCATGTTCGCAGGCACTTGGAGTGACCGACATGGCCGGCGCCGCAGGCCGCTTATATTGTTGGCGATCATCGGCCAGATACTAGCGGACGCGCTGTCGCTGTACTGCACCGTCCAGTGGTCGGTGTCGCCCGCAGCCACGGCCACCATGCAGGCGGCCGCATTAGCGTGCTCGGGTGGGTCATCCATGCTGTTCAACGGTGTCAACTCGTACGTGGCCGACAAGACGGCCGAGGAATGGCGGACGGTCAAGTACGGCGTGGTTGGCGGCGTCATATCCTTGGGTTTCATAACAGGAATGCTCTTGTACGGCTCGGTCATCGTCAACGTGGGTTTTGCGACCGCGTACCAGATCTCTATAGGCCTAGGCCTCGTGTGCATGGCGCTGACCTACAGGTTGATAGACAACGACGAGATGGCGCCTTCCGACAATCTGCCGCTGTACCAGGACATAATGCGCACCATAAACCCCATGGAAGTATTGCGCAACTCTTACGGCGTGCTGACCAAACGGCGTTCAAAAAACCAAACCGTCATCCTGTGCATCGTTGTGCTAATATGCGCACCACTCACATGCATACCGTTAGAGGGTGTGTACCATTAATATTGTCTACACGCGCGATCACGTCCGATTGATAAACAACGCACCGCATCCGCAAGTACAATTTAGTGGGGTATAGCTATATTAGTTATGGGTGAAGACCACTAATATTTATAATATCTTTCGCGTGTATATGGTACAAATTAAAAAGTAACAGTAATTTATTAAAGTGATACAAACATTTTGGTAAACGATCTCTAGAAATATTTTACATAAACTTATTATTAACAACATAAAATCAATTTGCTGTTTTAGGAGAAATGTCAGTAATGTATTTATTTTTGAGGTATAAATTTCAATGGAACGAAGAACAATTTAGCGTTTTAAACGCTTATCAGATGACCATAATATTAATAGGTAACATGTAATTAATTATTTAAGGCAATATAGGTCAATTGAAATGTATTTAAAATATTTATTCGACATTTGTTTCTTTTTAATTTATTACAGTAATTTTTTTATACACAGGTACAATATTTGCATTAGGAATTTTAAGTCACAAATGTCAAATGGACGATGCGTTAATTGGTACCATCGCTTCAATATTTGATCTACTTGGAGCCATCGCTTTCTTTTTAGTTACTCAATCATGGCAACTGTACTTGGGTAAATTGTTTGAACAGTAATATACTTTAGAACTTTTTTTAATGATCATGGTATGATCTAATACATTTTAATATCAGTTTAACACCATATATATTTGTATAATATTCAACAAAAACATTAATTATACAGTATTCATCATATTTAATAGTTTACAGTACATTAATTAGAACTGAAACATAATTTATAAAATTAAAATATGTAAAATGTAACTAGAAGTATTTTATTGGTTTTTATATGAGGTAGTTAATGGTTTCTTATAATTTTCAATTTTTGTTAACAAATCATGATTTATAGGTACCATATTTTATGGGTGGTTTATATATGTATTATGTTTCAAAGAAATCACAAATCATTAGTTAAATTAAAAATGTTTTGATTACTTTTAGTGCCACCACTTGAATTATTCCGAGGCGCAGCTCTATCATTAACAAGTTCTATAGCATCAAAATGTGTTGAGCCTACTGAATTAGGTAAAAAAAAACACAGTTGAAATAAAAGTCATAATTTATAACGTTTTATGATCGATTATAGAATATACTTTTCCATAATCAATGGTTGAGTAAATAGTAATGAAAAGTTACAATATTTCTACGAATAGTAATTCGCAATGTTTTCTTCAATGTTGATCTAATTTTGTAGGTGCCATGAATTCTTTAAAATTGCTTATGGAGAGTTCCCTGAAAACTGGATTTTTGCCGTTTTACAATTTTACATACAACCATACTTTTGAATACATGCCAGGCGCATTTTTTTTGATTAGTATTGTCCTAACAGCTCCGCTAGTGTTCAGCTTTGGGTAAGTAATTATATGTATGATTCATATTCAAAATTAAACATGAAATAATACTCTTTAAATAAGGTGTTGTTTGTAAAAGTTCGAAGTATAAATATTATTCGTAAAATAATATTTTAAAATAATAAAATTTTAAAATTTTTGATTTTTCTAGTTTCATTTACTATATTCGTCGAAAACAAATGCAATCTATTTCTACTCAAGGAAACATCAATCAAATTACAATACCTAAGACCGAAACAACTCCAGTCAATGAACCGTCAGATATAATAAATCACCACATTTAATTTAATTATAATGTAAATATGATCTTGGTGTATACTACATTTATACATTTATAAGAATACATTGTATATAACTGTATATATATTATTTTTAAATTTATTGAAAATAACTTAAATGCTTAACAAAGTTTATCATTATAACTTGTTCACACCATGCAAATAAATATTATAGATACCTATCTATATAATAGTTACTTATAATCTACTATAATATTATTATATACCTTGATGATATAGCCAGTTATATTGCCTTTGCAAAATCACATGCACTCCCCCCCACCATCTGGCTTTTTAGATAACATTTGACCTCAATTAATCTTAATTACTATAGATTACCTATGACTGCAACTTGTCTCATTGACATTTATTGGCCGATTAAAAGGATTAATTTACTAATTACTGTCAATTAAGTACTTAACCTCTGATCTGTATTGGGGCATGGTTGACAAATTAGTGAAAAATGCTTAACTTTTGACCTTAATTTTAATGGGGCATAATTGACTAATTTGTGCCAATCAACTTCTTAACCTTTGATATGCAATGGGTGATAATGACCGGTTAATGTCAATGGATTGCCTAATCTGTGAGCTTCAATGATTGATTGACCAATTACGGGAGGTGGGCGTTCAACCCGTTTACCCCTCCCTGCAACCACATCACCACCGAACTTCCCCACTCATTGCCGTCGACATAATTCAATCCTCTTTACCACTTCACTGATCACGATGCATGTGCTGTGTACGATCACAGTTTTCTCGAGCAGATAATCAACTAGCGCAGCAAAATCTCCCACGGATGATTGTATGTGTTATGTAACCAACGGCGACGAGAACAACGGCAACGGCAACAACATCATTACTGATAACGACATCACTTATCCGCTATCTTAGGTAATTAATTTCCTCACGTTTACATAATTACTTATTATTAATGGTATATTTTTATATTTTACAGCAATAACTGCCCATAGATGTGAACAGTGGACCATTCAGCGCACACTTATCGTAATCGGAATCGGAATCGACACTGGAAGTGCCGCAACCCGATACGTTTGTCAGAAACACTTTTTTTCAGAGTTTATTTTTTTATTTGTCTCACCAATATCCATAACTGCGTCACTGTCGTTTTCCGGTTACTGTTTATTGTGTGTACAAGGTCTAATGATTAATATTTAAAAAAGATTTCGTTCATAATTTATTTTTTTTATTTATTATACATTATATTGTAATCCGCTTTAAACCAATTACATTATATTATGTATACTATTTACTGTTCTTTATTATTCACACCATTAATTATTAAGCCGTGAATAGTAGATAAATGTCTTCCCAATGAGGCAGGGGTACTTCCGGGACAAGAAAACTTGTTGTTTTTATCTTCATTACATAAAAATCAGTAATCTTTATTTTCTACTCGTTTGGCATACTGCCAAACTCAACTTTTTCCATGCTTAGACATTTTAGTATTTACCGATGTACATTATAACGGCTGCATACGAATTGCGTCCCAAAATACAAAAATATATATCGCAATATCCGAGTTGCGTCCGCGATATTTGTACAACATATCCGAGTTGCGTCCACGATTTTCTCGCGACATGTATGAGTTGTGTCCTGGTTAATAATCTAATTATTGTTTTAATAATTAATGTTATTTATTGTTTTAAAATGTTATGTTGATTTAAAAAAATATGATATAGTTAAAAATTGTAATATATATATATATATATATATATATCATTTATGCATCGGTAAATTTTTGTTTGCCAATTTTTGAACAAAGTCAAGACGTGTTATATTTTTGTTTTCAAACTCAAACATAGTTTTTTTAATAAATTCTTCTTTTTCCACATCCTTTCTTCGTTTATTACTTAAATTTGAACTTCGCATTTTAATATAAATATCTGTTTGGACATTTTTTAGTACTTCAACAAATTGAAAAATATTAGGATACGAATCTATATTAATATCTTCATTAATGTTTTGAGAAGTTTCCTTTTTATTGTCCTTGACTTTCTAAGGTTAGACATCAAGCGAGAGAGTGCAACCGTAGTCTTCAGGGCTTTCGCGTGTGCCATTTTTATGTGTACCTTGAAGCCTAGGTTTGAACTAAGTTCGACACCCAAATATCGCATATGTTCTTTTAGTTCCAAGGTTTTGCCCAGAAGCACGAACTACGGACGTCTATACCTTCGCTTAGTCGTCATCATAATAGATAGTATCTCACTCACCGATATCGTCAATCCATTTTCGATCATCCAGTTATTAACTTGATCTAGTGCTCTGTTCATTGCATCCTCCAGAGTCTCTGTACTCTGACCAGTCGCTACTCCAGCTACATCGTCTGCAAATACAATAACCTGAACCCTATCAGTGAATTTCTGTCTTAGAATATATTCCATAGGATAGGACCTATGACTGAACCCTGTGGAATTCCACGTGTAATAATAATACTACCCACGTCAGTATGTAGCCGCCTCTCTCTTAGATAGTCTCGTATCATCCGTATGAGGTAAAAAGGTATATTATTTTGCCTCTTCGCTTCACCAATCCATCCCCATGGCATTGAATTGAAGGCGTTAGCTACGTCTATCGAAACTATAGCACACAACTTCCTGCGTCTCAAAGGCACAGCAGCAGTACGATTTACCAAATCTAGGACTTTTTCAATGGCATCCATCGTAGAATTTCCTTTTCTAAAACCTAGTTGGTTCTCTGAGAGTCCATCTAATGCAAGGTGAGCATTTACCATACTTAGTGGCCGGTAGGAAAACGATGGTTCCAAAGGCTTATCCGATTTCCTAATTAATACTAGCCGAGCTTTTTTCCAGCTAAGTGGGAAACATCCATCTCGCATACATTTATTAAATTCGCTACCTTTTCCCGCCTTTTCAATACTACTGCCTTGACAGCAGCGTTTGGTATTACGTCTGATTTAGATGTTTTACTTGAAAATAGTGCATTAGCTAGTTCCACCATTTCACTAACTGACCGTCTCATCACTTCGGTTATGGGTGGCATCTGTCACTCCACCATGTGCCGGGTGGGGAACAGACCATTTACAATATCCTGTAGACGTCCGCCAGAGAAAGTCTCGGGATTGGTCGCCTACCAATGAGTTTCCTAGTAACTATTGTACTTGGTAACCCCCATGGATCGTTACCTACCAGTTAGCATAAAATCTTCCACGAGTCCTCTTGGCTTTTCTTTATAGCTATCCTTGATGTTTTGAGTTTTTCCCTCACCACTTGTTTTAGTTCTATGCACATGTCAACTCCTCTTCGTTTACGTGCTCTTTGAAATGCTCGTCTTGTTGTAAATGCAATTTTTCGCATTTTTGAAATTTCTTGATTCTACCAATAGACAGGTTTTTTGCCTCCATGGTATGATTTGGTCGGCATGAAGGAGTTGCAAGCAGCCGTCAGGTACGCATCCAGGGCGTTTGGCAAATTGTCAGTTTGTTTGCCACTAAATTCTGTTATTGATTTATCTCCTATGTATGAAAACAGTTTCTCCCGGTCCAGTTTACGCTAGTTCCATCCTCTAGGTATCAGTTGAACTGGGGTAGGTGTGGTAGTAGAGATATTATATGTTATATACCAATTAAGACTCAATGATTCTTCTTCAAGCACTCGTCAGTTCGTTACCTTGCTCCACAATGATCGTGATGCGAAGGTAACGTATTTGAATGATTCGGTTGCACCCCTTGTGAACGTAGGGTGGTCACCAACATTGCATGTCAGTAGGTCACATGAACACATTAGTTCTGTCAATGCTTCGCCCCGTATATCTGAAATAGGGGATCCACATTCAGGCCATTTAGCATTTAAATCTCCTGCTACGAGCAATGGTTCATCTGCTTCACGTATACTGTCCTCTAGTCTATTAATTAATACGTTATAGTCAGCTATGGGGATGTTTGGTAAACACTATACGCTATATATGCGTATACCATTAATTTTTATACACTGAAAATCAATTTTTCTCTGTCCTACTTCTTCTATTGCCACGTTACTTGTCACAACGATGGCTGTTCTTCCTGTCATGTCGCTAAACCATCCTGTATCCTCTTCCGCATTGCGGTACCATTCACTGACCAATATTACATCCATGCACTGTTCCCTAGCCGTGTGTATCATCAGGTCTTGAGAAACCCTACCAACGCCTACATTAATTTGAAGAAAACAAATCATTTTTTGGATGACCTAGCCTCTTCCTTCATCAGTAATAATCTGTAACCGCAGTGTGGCAAGGCCCTAAGACGGTATGGTTTGTAGAGAGGTAATGGCGTTGAAGTGTCATCGTTATCGATTGTATTAGTAGTACTCTGTCGGTGTATACTATCAACAATAGCTCGTCTGTAACGCATCGTCACACGTTTTCGTTCGCTCGCTCTCGTTGTCATCATCCTCGTCGCTATTATCATCATCATTATTAACATCGTCCGCCTCGAACAAACATCACTTATGGTCGACCAACGTCATATGAAACTGAATGACGTGGCGTCGAATCCTCTTGGCTTTGATCGTCTCCACGTGTTCAATATCGTAAGCGTAAGATTTCGTCCAGAACGCTATGAACTCGTACATGACGCGACCGTGGTTTCGGCCGTAAACAGTCGGGTATTTTCTTACGCTCGACAGCATAATACGGGTAATCATGAAGGGAATTCGAGGTGTCGATGCGGTGCAGCAAGTTAGGGGTATTCGCCAGATCCTGATAAAAGTCGTCTGTCGTCACATGGTAGACGAGTGAATCTGAAACACGTTTTAGGAAAATATAAAAACCGTAGCTTTGAATAATAATCATAATTTTTGGTGTCAGTGTACAGCAGCTCGATATCGTGTTGAATATGTTTTTTCTTGACTTTATAACGAAAATCATATATCAGCGTCTTGCTTACATCGAGCACGGCAAAACCGATGTAAATCGAATTGCAAAAATAATTTTGTAACTATAGAAACAATGATCTGTCCAAGACAAATAAAAACAGTTTTACTAACTTCAAGTAAACTGTCTCCCACTCAGATCTCCCATAAATAGTCTCAAAATAAAATTAAACATAAACATATAACACGATACAAAATTATATTTATTAAAAATAACCATTGACAGTTAAAAATAAATTCTACATTATTCGTATACTTCCTATTTATATATAACAAATAATTATTTTTTTAGTTTTTGTCAAAATGTGATGAAGTGTCAGAGTAATTGTTTCGTTTATTATATAATCATAATTATTATATTATATAATCATTTATTAAGGTTATGAAATAACTATCTACTTATTTATTGATATGTTAAGAGACTTATGTAATTATTTTTATTAGTATTATAATGGGAAAACATGATGTATCATTACGTAATGATACAAATATTGCAGCATTTTTAATGTGGTATCGCATAATAAATCGACGAAGAAAATATTTAGCCTACGTGGAGAGTAAAATATGTTTTGTTGAGTTATTGTTATTGTTTTTTGAATGTATAACGCACTCTGTAATCTGAAAACGTATTTGAAGAGGTAACAGCTGATAATTATGTATGGTTTAGAAATGTTATTTAGTAAATTATAATAACCATTATAGTATCTCAGATAACCCGACGGTTCGAATAGTATATATATAGTATGTAGTATCACGAAGAGTCAATAGTTATACTGGTATATATTTAGATGCATAGACGAAGAGAAGTCGATGCGGCGATGGGAAATGTACGTATTTTAACATATTAATATTTTAAGATATCACGTTATATGTTAAATGGATATTCTTAGTTTCAGTTAAATCGATAAAATCTGTGTCGGTAAAAAACTCAAATACGTTTATTTTACTTTAACTGATGTAGTTTTAAAGATTCTGAGAGAAGCGAAACTGGATTGGTTAAAGTAACAATGGAGTTTTTATTGTTGTGAACACCTTATATTAATCAATTAGTAAATCTTCATCAAATTTTTCACGTATGGATCAAAAAATTGTTGGGTAGTACTCAATAAATAGTTTAAACAAGTTTATTTTTCATTTTTTTCAATTGTTTTCAATTAACACTGAAAAACTTGAAAGTATTATGTATTACATTTTGTTCAGCGTTAAGAAAACACAATACCCACACGTAATATCTCATCTTACAAACGTAGAACTTCTTAAATTCAAATCGAAAAGTTCAAATGTTGTATTTTTTGTTTCAATATTAGAATAAGTTAAACAATTATCAAACCTAAAGGGAAAAACAATCTCTGTTGTTTTTGATAGATATGTTTCGATGTTTTAATCATCAAATGTTTGATTTTTTTTTTTTTTACTATAATATTTCACAAAATCACTTAAAAATTAAAATATAATAATAAAACCAAAAATAAATAAATTTCTTCCGTTTATATTCATTAATATATCAGTTTACTTTAAAATTAAAGCTAACGACACATCATTTGATTTATTTAACGGGAATTCGCTATGTTGTACATTTGTTAGAAGGAGACAACACATGAGGGTATTACATTATGTTTCGATTAAAAATATAGAATCAAGTAATTTAACTCTATCATATTATTTTTATTTATGGATGTTACGAAATTTAAAACGGCACACTATTTTTTTAATAATAAAATAATTTTAGTATAGAGAAATACTTCAACGGTAGAAAAATTTATAAACTAAGTAGAAAGGGCTGAACAAATAATTTATATACTTAAATCAAAGTTATTCAAAATACACCAATGAAAATAATTCTGTTATCGTGGTAAACCATCACCAAGGCATTAGACCTTTATGAGCTTGTAACTATTGATATCTGTTATTTCACATTCATTGACTGATGCCCCAAATGAAAACTCTTTTAAAAATATATTTTTAACATTACTCATTGGCAACGTGGTGCTAAAACTGCTATAAGTCTACAATGAAGGTTAAAAATTATCTTCGTTTAACTTTGGTTCAAAAGCAATTTACCCTTACCCTCCATAGAGTGTGAAGCAACATAACTCGTAGATATGAACGATTTTATCTACAATTTTTCCAATGATTAAGTTCACAAGGATTCTTAACTATAATGTTTTAATTTTATTATATATACCTATACAGTAATGAATAAAAATGAAATTTAATTGAAAATTGATTAATTGGATGATTATTATTTATCACAAGCGAAGTTATCGATTTTGTAAAATGGGGGCTAGTATAGAATTGATACATTTTGTACGAAGCCTCTTATGAATTTTAAACTATATTTGCACCCTTAAATCCACTACTCACCATTACATTCTCAGAAATTTTAAAAGATCATGGCTACTTTTTGGACGTAATGCGTTTGGCCGAATTTTTAAAAACTGCAATGTGTTTGGGTAACCTTTTTTTTAATATCATAGGATGCTAAAATACTTATTAATTCATTTTTCCTCTCATTTTGATAGACTTGGGACTGTCCGTGAATTCTACGGGTATGATTAAAAATGGATTGCAGTTATAACACACTAAACAGCTAAATTATGATCAGTAGTTGGTTCGTGATTATGTATTATATTAATTGAAAAAGATAGTATTTTATCGATGTTAAAATTCACTAAAACACTCTCAGTACATTTTCTGTTAGTACACGGAAAATGAAATGACCCGTTTTTCAAGTGGTTAGATTCACTAAAAAAATAATTTTCAATTGAAATGCATCGTTTATTTCGTTTTGTATTCAAAATATAATACATTTTAAGATTCATAATATTAACTAACTTAATAAACTCACTAACACAACTAATACAACTAATACAACTTCACGTTTTCAATGTTCAAGCACACTGATATTTGAAAATATGATAGTTATGTCTAGTTGTCGACCTGCAATAATACTGTACCATATTTAAGTTGAAATAAAATTCTCTATATAATAATATTTTTATCTTAATCTTTACAATTTTATCTTTTATATTGTCACGCCCAAACGCATTATTTTTATTATGCGGGTAAAAAGGCAATTCGTCCAAACGCAGACCACCCCTATTTTTTACTTTTACTACGTGTTCCGCATACTGTGAATAAAGTTTAGGAAATATAGTCGCGTAACTCATAAACACACGAATTACGTTGCACACATTATAATTTGGTATATTATTACGTTGCATATAAACTTGTAATATTTTTACCAAAAAAATAATCGTTGAGGCACCATTATGTAATCGATCTTTTTGGGTACTGATAAATAATATAATATTCACATTACGGCATCTACTAATTGTTTTCTTGTAATCTAAATATTACAATATAATATTATTTTTTATAACACATGTATTTCAATAGCAATTCTAGCAATGCATAATATCCGTTCATTTAATCCAGCCATACTCAACTTTTTCTTTTTATTAGGGCTACAATTCGATTTTTAAAATATTACATGAGTCGCAAACCGAATCGTCATAGTTTGATTGTATATCAATGGTAAAAAAAAATAGGATAATCATATAAAAAGAAAACAAACATTATATGTATACATGAATTATATTATATTATATTAGTACATTGAATTTGTAGGATTTTTAATGTTGAGATAGATTTTTCATTATTTTTGATAAATCAGGTTTATAGTTGCTACACACTGATCTCAATAAGTCAACAGGAGTTGGTAAGCCGATTTCTATGTGCATTCTTCGGATATTTTATATTTTTATTCAGTAGTGTAATTTCAGTTTTTTCTAGAGTAGAGCAGTTGACATGCTCTAATTAAATTGCCGACTCGGTGATTCATTTTATCAGAGAGCCAATAACGTGGTGGAAAGAGGACGTCAAACCAGTTCAAAAATATAATGATTTATACTTTTTACACAAGTATCCGTATAGTACATATCTCATTGTTCTGATTTATAACAAGTCAATGGCATTATCAAAGACATTTATATTTTGATGTGCCGACTTTAAAATGACTAAACTCTAAACTGTGGCAAATGCATGAGTTCATCCTCCTTCGTCCCCCCTCCAGATAACGTATTGTATTGAATATGGAGTTTCACAAATACATACTGAAATAAAAATAATAAACAGCTAGTGGATGAATTTTAGTACTGATTTGTAAACTGAAATCCGAAATTCAGTGCATTGTCTTTACTGTTCTTTTTTTTCTTCAAAAATTATTTCCACATTTTTGTAATTTTTGAATTCGATAAGTTTGTCGAATATCTTCACATAATCATATCCCAAATTAAAACCATTCAACAAATATTCTTAATACAAGTATCATTCCTGGTACAAATGTTCTTGTTGTTACTTGTCTTTTTAGTTTAGAAATTACGTTGTATATTTTTTCATATCAAGTCCACATACTATGATATAAAAATATAAAACATAAAAAATTAAAAAATATTATAAACTTTGATGGCCGCAGGCAAGGCCGGCGCTAGCAAATATTGATAAGAATGAGTGGGTTATTAAGTATACAAATTTGCCGACTTATTTCTAAAACAAAATTCTACAATACTAATGTTAATTCTTATATTTTAATGATTGCCGACCATATAAATATGTCCTTTATAGAGGGAGGGCATCGTACCCCCACCCCCTTAGACCAGCCCTCGCAGAAGGTCGATTGCGGCCGGTCCAATATAAACCGTCCAACGTTTGTTCCCTCTCTCCATCTCTATCGATCGCAACAATTATCACCACCGTCATTGCGTCTATCTCCTAGGCTAGGTCTCGGACTCGGGTACCACACCGGGAATAAATAGGCACAGGTATTCCGCGACGAGTAGCAGTCGTACCACGGTCCCTGCCAGCACGAAGAAACATGTAGCCAGAAAATATATAATTTGACAAGGGGGGGGGGGGAGGAAGATAGCAACAATGTCGGACCCTTACATAATTTTCCATGATAAAATTGTAGTCTTTAGAGGGCACCATTTGACGCTAGTTCCCAATAAATATTTTGTCTACTATTAACTTTAAGATAACGTTTTCTACGAACGTAAAATTTAACATAATAGAATCATATCAATATACACACGTGTAATAAATAATAATCAAAATCATAATTAATTCTATTGTCGAATAATTTTCACAATAGACTTATTTAATTTGTACAGGTTACAAGCGCAGCATGTTTTTGACACATAATAAAATAAATTCGTGCGTGAATTCAAGAGGGGATTTTACCACCCAGGTTCCCCTCCTAGTTACGTGCTTGCGCGAACACAATAACATAAATTATCATGACCTCATTGACAGTCAACGCATCGCATTTCCGCAAACAATCCGTTTTATCCGTTGGGTTGTCGCGTTGATCACGGCATTTCGGACACGGGACCGTCGAACACGACTCGTTCTCCCGACCACAAGAACCCAAGAAAACGCAAACAACATCGGGTTCGATGACGCCCGGGATGATCGACGAATGGCCAGGCGGTCGTTGGAATTTATCGTTACGTAACGCGCTCCGATCTCAGTGACGTGGTTCTCCATCCTTCACCCCATCCCCCGCTCAAGCGAACGGAAGAAAACGATTTTTTTTTCCTATTATTACTATTTTTATCTTCTCCCAGCCGTGGCGAGTCGGACAACTAACTGGTTTTCCTCGTTTCACAACTATTGCGCGCTCGCCTGAAACATCCGTCTCGTCGTAGTTTTACAGGAAACTGCGTTCTTCACTCTTCGGGACGCGAATCGTTCACGTGTGGTACGTACCGTACGGACTCGAATCGTGTCGGTGTAATATTGTTTGGTGTCCGAAATTATTTCATTTTTTTTTCTACGTGACCAGTGACCACCACGCACCCTTGGATTACCTCGAGAAAAACGTACGGACAACATTAAGGATATAAATTTTTTTTAATTTTTTTTTTTTTTTCAACACGTCAATGCGGACAAGGCGAATTTCACAGCTTATACGGCTCCGCTAGGATCGTCAACATTTTCATCGTGTGCGTTAAGAATTCGACTACACTGTTTTGACGAACACGACGTGCGTCTTCTATTCCTAAAAATAAATAATAGCAAGAGGTATAATAGAACATAATTAGAGATTATTATCATTGTGCGATTAGTGCATTAACTCATAGATTATGTACAGCGTACAGCACAAGGTATTTAGTTAATTTAACCAATGACAATCGAATGTTATAGGTATAGAGCCATGTCAAGCAATTCAGCGCCCCGGTGCAAATTTTTTCACGCCTCTCTACGACTTAATTACTTGTTTTCTTATTATATAAATCTCTACGGGATATATAAAGACACACCTCAAAAACTAACAAAAATATAATATGCAATATTTATTATATATAATTATTAATTTATTTTAATCAATAATATTGATAACAAATTAATCATCAACAAAATTACCAAACAATATTTTATAATTTTTTTCTTGTTTTATCTCTGGATTAAAGTGCAGTGTCGGCTCAAGGATTTGCGGGGTTTTGTGCGAGATAATTGTTTTCATATAAAAGATTTCTCATTCCTAGATATTCGTATAAAATGCATAAATTGTAGTCTAGTAGAATTAAGCGAGGGGCCTTTAAAAGAGCAGGGCCTGGTGCATGGGTACACCTCGCCCCTCTCGCGCCAGCCCTGCTAAAATACTCTAATTAATACTGTTTACTAAAAAAATTTATTTTGTTGTCGTTCACCAGGGTATTTTTTGTTTATTATTCAAAAATGTATAATATATTTTGTTTTCAAAACCCCAGGTAGCACATTAAACGCAAATAAAGGCACCCTTTTACTTTCACAAAACTACGGTGTCCGGGGCAATTGCCATTTTAGCCCTCTCCTTTACACACGACTCTTTCAAAGGTGTGATCATTAGTAAAGCGAATTTTAGTTTTTCTCTCTCGGAATATTGGTTCTATTTTTACGCGCTTTTGTCCACTAAATTAACATTATCATGAACCTCTTAACCGTTCACATATCAGATAAAAACATTTCGTATTGTTTATATATAGTTCTTAACGCAATTAACTTAGGTCTTGTGCAGTACACTCCTTATTCAATTAATTTCAACTCAAATTGTCAATTCCAATGCCAGATCCTCAAAACCAGCCGGTAGTTATTAAAGTGGTACACCAGTATATACTAAAAAAATACTGTTGTTCTAAAAATTCCAAATATATTTTTAACACAAAAATCTTTATCGAAATAATTAGGAAGTCAACACAGTTACTTATTAAATTAATTTATAATCACTTAGATTATAATTAACTTGTTCAAAGTATTATTATTGACTTCTACGCATATTAATTTACTTATTCTAATTACTTGTATTTTTAAGTAAAAAAAAAAATAATCTTCAAAATCACTATTCCAGAAGAACCATTGCTTTTCTTATTTAATTTTGCGTTTGCTCTGTTGATGAATCGTGTAACATATGTGTCATTATAAAAAAAAAAACACTTTAAATCAAATTATCCGCTGTCAAATTTAATACAGTTTAATGAGGCGGCTTCAAAAGTATAACTCAAACAGTTTAACAACGAGATCCACCTTTGTTGTTTATTTCCTTCAAATAGATGTTGTTAAAATATAGTATATGGTTTTAAGTTGTTTAAGAAAATAAAATAAGTACTTTTAAAAAGATTAATAATGTGTTTTATTTATTGAGATAGACTACGATAGTTGAGCGTAAACACATCACTGACCAGTTAATCACATCTAAATTGAAAGTAGTACTACATCTCTATTTGTACATTAAAAAAAAGTGCGTAAAGTAATTTGAGAACAAGAAAAAATCACATGCCTTTTCATGGTTCAAAAATGACGATAATAATAAAAAAAAATAGCAATATAATTTACGTTAAATATAAAATGTATAATAGTTTATAAAATAAAAATTAAAAATTATTAAATACTCGTAAATTAATATATATAAATAAATAAATGGCTTGTATATAGAAATAAATAAAAGTTTAGTCTGGAGTATTATTATATTTGTAAAGGACAACCGGTAGTTCTATGATTTATATGTTTTATTAAATAATTATTAATTTTAAAAGCAATTTTTATATTATTAGTATTATTTTTTACAATTTCAGCAAATTTATTAGATATTTTGTTTTAATATTTCTTACAATAATAGCTAACGATATTATTTGATGAATTTTATTGTATTTTTTCTTAATACGTTTTACATTTTTTTTAATAACATTTAAATTAAAATTATTTTTAGCTGTATTATAGATAATATTGAGTTCGCATAATAAAATATTTTTTGTGAATATGGGTGATTAGAATCATGTGATGTTATATCATTAATTTGAGTTAGTGTCCTATAAATACAACATTT